>PVIW01008001.1:5997-65890 GCA_004026585.1 Noctilio leporinus | reverse complement strand
TAAAAAAAAAAAAAAAAGAAACATAAAGTACCTAGGCATAAACTTAACTAAGAAGGTAAAAGACCTGTACTCAGAAAACTACAGAACAATGAAGAAAGAAATCAAGGAAGAAATAAATAAATGGAAGCATATACCATGTTCACGGATGGGGAGAATTAACATCATTAACATATCCATACTACCTAAAGCAATCTACAGATTCAACACAATCCCAATTAAAATACCAATGACAGACTTCACAGAAATAGAAAAATACTTCAAAAATTTATAAGGAGCCAAAAATGCCCATGAATAGCCATAGCAATCTTGAAAAAGAAGAACAAGGTAGGAGAAATCACAATACCGGACTTCAAACAATGCTACAAGTCTACTGTCATCAAAACATCCTGGTACTGGCATAAGAATAGACATATAGATAAATTGAACAGAATAGAGAGCCCAGAAATAAACCCAGGATTCTATGGTCAATTCATATTTGACAAAGGGGGAAGGAACATCAAATGGAGTAAAAACAGTCTCTTCAACAAGTGGTGTTGGGAGAACTGGACAGCAACATGCAAAAAGATAAAACTAGACCACCAACTTACACCATACACCAAAATAAACTCAAGATGGAGAAAGGATTTAAACATAAGCAATGCCACCATAAGGGTCTTGGAGAAAAATATAAGCAGTAAACTTTTGGATATCCTACACAGAAATATGTTGACTGATACTTCACCAAGAGCAAAGGAAATAAAGAACAAATCAACAAATGGGACTATATCAAATTGAAAAGTTTCTGTTCAGCTAAAGAAAATATCAGCAAAATTCAAAGGGAACTAAACCGTATGGGAAAACGTAATTGCCAATGATACCTCAGACAAGGGTTTGTCTCCAAAATATAGAAAGAACTAATGTGACTCAACACCAGGGAGACAGACAGCCCAATTAAAAACTGGGCAAAGGACCTGAACAGACAACTCACTGAGGAAGATATACAAAGGGCCCAGAGGCATATGAAAGAATGTTCATCATCACTAGTCATCAGAGAGATGCAAATTAAAACCACAATAAGATACCACCTCACACCTGTCAGCATGGCAATCATCAGCAAATCAACAAACAACAAGTGTTGGTGAGGATGTGGGTCAAAGGGAACCCTCGTGCCCTGTTGGTGGGAATGTAGGCTGGTGCAGCCACTGTGGAAAACAGTATGGGGTTTCCTTAAAAAACGAAAAATAGAACTGCCTTTTGATCCAGCAATTCCACTACTTGGACTATACCCAAAGCATCCTGAAACACCAGTTCATAAGAACCTATGTACACCTATGTTTATAGCAGCACTATTTACAATAGCCAAGTGCTGGAAACAGCCTGCCTAAGTGCCCATCACTGGATGATATGATCAAAAAACTTTGGTACAATTACACAGTGGAATACTATACAGCAGAAAGAAAGAAGGAACTCCTAACCTTTGCAACCACATGGATGGAACTGGAGAGTATTATGCTTAGTGAAATAAGCCAGTCTGTGAAAGGCAAATACCATATGATCTCACCCATTACAGGACAATAACCAAATATATGAATACAGTGAATAAGCCTTCAGTGGTCCGGGGGAAGGGGGTTAAGGGGAGGGGGGAGGAGGAGGCAAGTAAGGGGAGCAGTTTAGACAAAAACCTAGTGTGAAGGAACCATGGACATGGACAACAGGTGGGATTGACTTTGGGGAGAATGGGTGGGTGGGGAGGTGGACAGAGGGGAGCAAAAAGGGTGTGGATATAGTACAACAACAATAAAATTTAAAAAAAAAAGAAAAATAAATAAAAAAACATTTGCCATCTATATACCCTTATTGCCCATTGTTTAGGTTTTGTTTGCATAGATAATATCTTTTTTGTTTATTGTTGCTTTAATGTTTTATGAGTAAGCTTTGGCTATAGCCAAAGTGTTATGTGTAGAATAACATTTTCCCTGAATATTCTTTTATACATTACTTTGACAACCCATCACTGATGGCCAGAGCAGCCTGGGTGAGAATGAAGTAACTAGGTCCAGGACAGGGGCCTCTGTCTGCCTGATCACAATAACCTGAGCTAGTTTCCCATGAATGTCTCCTTACTCTTCAAAACTCATTCCATTGTTTTCCTCTGCCAGAATGACATCTACTGAAAAGTATGTATGAATGCAGCCCATTCCTATGGCAAAATTCTACTAAATATTCTCCCAGGTCTATTTTTATACCAGGGTATAAATTTCAACCAGCTTGGATAATCACACAAGTTGTGTGATGTGAAGATAAATTTGGCAATGGTTGCTTAGGAACTGACAACAATGCAATCAATAGTCAGTTTCCTAGAGCACCCTACTCCAACACCTTTAAAGTGCCAATAAGTTTGCAAAATATGTGAACTTTCCTTATACCTTGAAAAATCATTCAATTTCATTTTTGTTTAAAAGTTTTTTCATAATTCAAGCTCAAAGTAGAAATATTGAAACTGTCAAAAATCTGGGTATAATGATGTTCAGTATCTGGATGCTTCAGCTATTCAATGAAAGTAATAATGATGATGCTAATAATGATGATGATGTTATCAAAATTGATGGCTAGCCCTGGCTGGTAGCACAGTGGATAAGGTGCCGGGCTGCGAACCCAAAGGTCGCTGGTTCGATTCCCCAGCCAGGGCACATAATCAGGTTGCAAGCCAGGACCTGGCTGGAGGCAGGTGAAAGGCAACCATACATTGATTCTTCTTTCTCTCTCTGCCTCTTTCCCTTCCCCTCTCTCTGAAAATAATAAATAAAATGTTTAAAAAAAATTGATGGCTAACATTTATACAGTCATTACTACATGCTAGGATAATTGTCATTTCTTACCTCATTTCTTAACAGCTTCTGGTATCCCTGTTCAAAACTTTGTCTAAAGGAAATCACCTTGAGTCACTAGCTTTTTTTTTTTTTTTTGTATGCTTTATTGATTATACTATGACAGTTTTCCTAATTTTTCCCCCTTTGTTCCCCTCAGCCCAGTACTCCCCTTCCCTTCAGCAATCCCATTCCCTTAGTTCATGTCCACTGGTCATACATATAATTCCTTTGGTTTCTCCATTTGCTTTATTATTCTTAACAGCCCCATCAATTTTGTTCCTACCAATTATGCTTCTTAATCCCTGTACCTTTTTCCCCATTTTCCCTCTTTCTTCTCCTAGCTAATAACCTTCCAAGTGATCTCCATAACAAATATTCTGTTCTTGTTCTGTTTTTTTAACTGGGTTTTTTTGTTTGTTTGTTTGTTTTAGATTCAGTTATTGATAGCTGTGAATTTGTTGCCTTTTTAATATTCATGGGTTTTGATCTTCTTTTTTAAAATAAGTCCCTTTAACATTTGCTTGGTGATGATGAATCCCTTTAGCATTACCTTGTCTGGGGAGCACTTTGTCTGCCCTTCCATTCTAAATGATAGCTTTGCTCGATAGAGTAATCTTGGTTGTAGGTCCTTGCTTTTCACCACTGAGTATTTCTTGCCAGTCTTTTCTTGCCTGCAATATTTCTTTTGAGACATAAGTTGATGAGCACTCCTTTGTAGAACTCTACTTTTGTCTTGCTACATTTTTTTTAAAAATTTATTGTTGTTGTATTACATCCATCCCCTTTTTGCTCCCCTCTGTCCCCCTCCCCACCCACCCATTACCCCCAAAAACAATCCCACCTGTTGTCCATGTCCATGGTTCCTTTATATTAGGTTCTTGTCTAAGCTGCTCCCCTTCTTTGCCTCTGCCTCCCCCCTCCCCTCAACCCCATTCCCCCTGACCACTGAAGGCCTATTCCTTGTATTCATATACTAGGTTCTGTTTTGCTTGTAGTTAATTTTGCTCATTATTGTCCCATAATGGGTGAGATCATACGATATTTGTCCTTCACTGACTGGCTTATTTCACTAAGCATAATACTCTCCAGTTCCATCCATGTTGTTGCAAAGGGTACAAGTTCCTTCTTTCTTTCTGCTATATAGAATTCCACTGTGTAAATGTACCAAAGTTTTTTGATCCAATCATCCACCAATGGGCACTTAGGCTGTTTCCAGCACTTGGCTATTGTAAATAGTGCCGCTATGAACATAGGTGTGCATAGGTTCTTATGAATTGGTGTTTCAGGATGCTTTGGGTATAGTCCAAGTAGTGGAATTGCTGGATCAAAAGGCAGTTCCATTTTTCGTTTTTTAAGGAAACCCCATACTGTTTTCCACAGTGGCTGCACCAGCCTACATTCCCACCAACAGGGCACGAGGATTCCCTTTGACTCACATCCTCACCAACACTTATTTGTTGATTTGCTGATGATTGCCATTCTGACAGGTGTGAGGTGGTATCTTAATGCAGTTTTAATTTGCATCTCTCTGATGACTAGCGATGTTGAGCATTCTTTCATATGCCTCTGGGTCCTTTGTATCTCTTCCTCAGTGAGTTGTCTGTTCTACAGTTTTCTTTGATGTGGCTGAGCTTACTGAGCTTCTCTATCCTCATTCCTTTGAATTCCTTAGCTGATATTCCTGGTGCCTCTGTTTCATTTTGTATTCTTTCTGGGGATTCTTCCTTTCCTTTTGGTGATGGACTGATTCTTTTTTTCCCCATTTTGGGTGTCTGTTCTTGCTTGTTATTTATTTATTTATTTATTTTTGTTCTTTCCTTGGGTTAACCTGCTTTGCTTCCTTGCTTTAGTTGAGCCCCCTTCTGTGATAGGAGATTTGTGGAGTTCAGTGTTGTTGTCTCCCAGATTTTCTCCACTTGCTGTTCTTGGTGTGTCCTTTATTTGGGTTGTCTGGTTGTATTCTGGGCCTGTGGGCTGAGCCTCAGGAAATGTGAACTTTTGAGACGGTGTAGCTTTTGGTGCGTAGCTGGAAGTGTAGAGATTTCCCTGGCAATGGCAGCTGATGCAGATGCTATCTGTCTGGGAGTTGCCTTCTCTGGGCCCCGGGGGTCCCCCAGAGTGGCTGCCTCCACAGCTGTGTTCACATCACACAGCAGTGAACTGTGGTCTCTGTCTTGCTACTTTAAGATTCTTTGTTTTTAACCTTTAGCATTTCAATTATGATATGTCTTGGTTTGTTCCTTTTTTTGTCCAACTTGTTTGACACTTTTTGCTTCCTGGATATGTATGTCTATTTCCTTTACCAAATTAAGGACATTTTATTTCATTATTTATTCAGGTAAGTTTTCAAATTTTTACTTTCTCTTCTCCTTCTGGCAACCATATTATTCAGATGTTAGCACATCCCAGAGATTCCTATGCCTATCCTCATTTTTTGAATACTTGTTTCTTCTTTTTGTACTGGTTGAGTGTTTGTTTTCATTATCTTCCAAATTCTTAATTTGAGTCCTGACTTCCTCCTCTGTTGGTTTCTTGTGAATTATACTTTAGTATTTCACGTAATATAGACTTTATTTCTTCCTTTATCTTGTTGCTGTACTGAAGGAGTTCTCTGAGCGTCTTGATAACCAGTGTTTTGAACTCTGCATCTCACAGGTTGGCTAGCGCTGTTTCACTTAGTTCTTTTTATGGGGTTTTGTTTTGTTCTTTCATTTGGGCCATATTTTTTTGTCTTCTCATTTTGGCAGCCTCTCTGTGTTTGTTTCTGTGTATTAGCTAGAGCTGCTTTTACTCCCTGTCTTAGTAACATGGCCTATATATAAAATGCACACCTGTGTATTGCGTGGGGCAAAGCCTTAGTAATTGCCAGGGTGCAACAACCTGCCTCAGCACTTTGTGACTGTATGGCGATGGCTTGGAGAGGGGACAATACTCCTGCCTGGCTCCTGGCAGTTCACCCAGGGCTCTCCCTCTTTTCAATCACTTCACCCCTTCCCTGTGTTTCACTACTTCACCCCATTTCAGCTGCTTCCCTGGTACTAAATTCCAGAGTGGGTGGGTTTGCATATGTTCTAAGACTGCTGACCCTTTAAAAAACCAGCAGTTTCTTCCACCAGCCCACCACCACTGGTTTTTACAGCCAGAGGTAATGGAGCTCTATCTTTCTGGTGCTGGAACCCTGGGCTATGCAGTCTGGCCTGGGGCTGGGATTGCTTGCTCCTAAGGTATCTGTCCAGTCCATTCTTCTGCCACCGCTGCTTTTCTGCACCATGCTTCCTCTCTTCCTATCTCAATAGCTCTGCTTCTCCTACCTATCTGGATGAAAGGGCCTTCTTTAAAACGTTGATTTTCGGACTTCTAAATAATTCAATTTTCTGTAGGTTTTGGGTGTTGTTAGTTTTAAGATCTAGTTGTAAACTTTTTATGGTTGCACAAGGAGGTAAAATGTGTCTTATTTATGCCTCTACCTTGACCAGTAGTTACTAGTTTTTGAGAAGGTCAAGGTTAGGATCTTGTTTCAAAGTTTAGACATAGTATTTGATTACTATTTTCTTAAGTCTTATGAATGGTCTGATACGTCTCTAATTTTTGCAACAATACATTAATAATATTTTATTTTATAGAGCATGCATTACCCTTTAAATGGTGGTTCCTTCTTTAAAAAAATTATTTTATTGTTATATTACATTCATCCCATTCTACCCATCTATCCCACTTGTTGTCCATGTCCACAGGTCATCTATGCTAGTTTCTTGACTACCCAAGTCAATCCCACTTTTTGTCCATGTCCATAGGTCATCTATGCTAGTTTCTTGACTAAACTGCTCCCCTCTTTTCCTCCTTCTCCCTACTCTCTCCTCCCCCTCCCATCTGCACACTGAAGGTCTGTTTCTTGTATTCATGTCTCTGGTTCTATTTTGCTTGTTTGTTTGTTTTTTTTCATTAGTCTTCTGTAATGGGTGAGATCATATGGTATTTGTCTTTTACTGACTGGCTTATTTCACTAAGCATAATATTCTCTTTTTCCAGAGATGATTCGGCTGATCTGGCTGGGTAGGCAGGTGTCCCCTTCCTCCCTCACCAATCCATGTGTGTCCCTCATGAAGCTGCGAGATAGGTTGAAGAGGATGACATTCCCAATTAGAGAAGAGGACCAGTCTTAGGTCAAGGGTATACAAGTAGCTACATTCCCCTGCTAGAACCTCCAAACAAGCTCTCAAGGACCCTTTAGACAAGGGGAAAAACAGGAACTTAACAGTGAAGAAACCTGAGAGGGAACACCTTAGCCCAGTGATAAAGACCGACATCAATAGTAATAAGTCATGTTGACAGCATGTACCCTAGATCTGCTGTATAAAAGTCTAGGAGACAACCAGCAACAACCAATCACCCATACTGTAGTTTTCCAAATATATTCCTCATTTTCCCACCAGCATGGCTTTACCAACTGAAATTCAATTGTTTTCAAATGGGTCCCCTGCCTCTAGAAACTTACTTATACTTAAAAGACTGGGTTTCTGTGATACTCATTCCATGAAGCTGTTTTTATTTTCTAAGTCAGAAATCATTACTCTCTCTTTTCATCTACATAGCTATTTCATACAGGCTCAGATAGTACCTCTTATTATAAAAAGCTTATTTGGGTTCAGACACAGCCAAAGCACGATCATTGATCACTCTCCTAATGCATCTACTTTAATCTTCACCTATGTATGTAACATGATTAATGAAACATATATATTGTAGGTAATCATGTGTTTTCACTGGATTAAAGCTTCTTGAAAGTAGAAGCTACTTAACTTCTTTCACCTTAAACTTTCTTATTCCTGTGAGGCCTTGTGGCTGGCCTCCTAATAACATGTAGAAATAATGATGATCTAGCACAACAAGGTAAGCTCTATTCTCTAATGTTCCCTGGTTGCCTGAAAATGAAAATCAATAGTCTCATAAATTCAAAGTGATAATAAATAACGCAATTTAAATCAAGTTTCCAGCCATGAATTATAGAAAAGAACATCCACGAATGCTGAGGAAGATGGGTTTTACTTACTCAGTTTATGAGTATGCAAATTACATACATCAGTGACTGACTAAAAGGGCAGAAATGCATTCCAAACTAATCATTTTCCTCATGTTAGATATCTAATAGATCTAATGCTTAACATAAACTTGCATTCTACTTTGGTGAAGCCACAAGGAAAATGCTGATGAAGAAATTAATTTACACACAAAAGGCTACTTAGAAAATAATACAACTCCCAAATAAACTCTAAGTACTAAGCTAAGCCTCAATTTTACTCCATCCATTAAATAATTTAATTTAATTATATATCCTATAAATGTGTAATTTTGTCTTTGTCTAAACAGTTGAGTTTCTTTGGCTTACTAATTGGAACAGACCATGTAATTTTTTAACTCAAGAACCAGTCCAGGCTGGTATGGCTCAGTGGATTGAGCACTGGTCTGGGAACCAAAGTGTTGCTGGTTCAATTAATTCCCAGTTAAAGCACACACCTGGATTGTGGGCCAGGTACCTAGTTGGGGATGTGTGAGAGGCAACCACACATTGGTGTTTCTCTTCCTCTCTTTTGCCCTCCCTTCCCTTCTCTCTAAAAATAAATAAATAAAATCTTTAAAAAAGAATCAAAAGGGGATGGATGTAATACAACAACAATAAAATTAAAAAAAAAAAAGAATCAGCTGATCTACAGTTCTTTATATCCTGATAAAGAGCTACTATATCAACAAAATTCAGTTGCTTATAGTTTGCTGTCTCCTTGCCCATTTCAAGTGAAAATAATAATCTGAAAATCAATAATTTATATAACATTGTATCCACAGGTAAGAGAATATGAAGGTACTTTATCACAAGTAATCTAGCTGAATAATTTTTCAAAGCAGAAAAAGAATGAGATGAGATGGAGGGAGAAGGCAAGCTGTGACTAATTTTTTTGCTGCCTTATTTCATTGTACCTTAAATTTAGTATCCTAAACTAATTCAGAAAGGTAGTGTTCAAATAAAATTACTCTATTCTATGTAACTCTTTCATCTTACAAATCACAATTAAAAATTAACTGAAGTCTAGTGTATTCATGTTTTCTTAATTTTTAAAATAAAATGTTGCTTTTGTTCCAGGAAACCACATTACATTTAGTCATCATGACCCCTTAGGCTCCTCTTAGCTGTGAGTTTTCCATACTGCCCTCATTTTCAATGACCTTGACAGTTTTGAGAAACACTGTTCAGACATTTTGTAGCACTTCCCTTACTGGGATTTATATTATTTTTCCCCTCATGATTAGATTGAGGTAGTAAATTTTGGGAAGGAAGACCACAAAAGCATAATATCATTTTTGTTATATCATATCCAGAGTACATACTAATATAACTCATCACTGTTGACATTAATCTTGATCGTCTAGCTGTGGTAGTGTTCATCACATTTCTGTTCTGTAAAGTTACTTGCCTCCTGTTTTTATATGATACATTTGGAAGGCAGTCATTATGAAGAGCCCACACCTAAAAAGTAAGGAGTTACTCTCCCATTCCTCATTGGGCATGAATATTTTCATAAATTACTAATTGCCTTTTGAAAATAAGCACAAGTAGAAATTACTAAAATTTAAATTCTATAATAATGTTCCTGAACATTAGTTATTTGTAAAGAAAATAAAAACATTAAAGGGCAATAGATACTATTGCAAAAAAATTAAGTAGATCTATGTGAAAGCATCTTTAGACATTGATATTTTATGTACAGGCATTCACGTGTAGATTTGGCATCTACACATTCTGCACATTACCCTTTCCAGATAGATCTACCATATAAAGGTGAAATAGTAACAAAAAGGCTCCAATTTAAAGCCATATTTAAATTAAATGCATAAAATAGAACTACCAAAATATAAAACTCCATCTATGGACTTTATGACATAGAAAAACACATAAAACCACTAATCTGTTATGTTCTCAGTTAGATATACTACTGTGGGTTAATTTTGGATTTGGGCCATAATTTGTAATACTTTTATGTGAGAATTATGTTTTTAGTTCTTACAACTGATATTGAGGGAGCAGCTGGAATACAAAAAAAAAAACTTAATAATGCTTCTACTGCCTATGACTCATTCATCAATCTATTGATTCAATAACCATTTACTTATGGAATGGCTACTGTGTGTCAGGTGTCAGGGAAGCAGAGAAAAATAAGATGATTATATTATGTATTTAAACATAAGAGAGACAACAAATGGGATAATGAGATTAACTTCCAACTATAAAACTATAATTATTAGAAGAAATAATACATACTAAGAGGTGAAAAAGGTCAAGACAAGGCTGCCCATTTCCAACACTGTTATTGAAAGTCCTACCCAAAGTCAGGTAAGAGAAAGAAATAAAAGGCATTCAGATTAGGAATGAGAAAGTAAAATGGTTACTTTTTGCAAACAACATGATTCTTTATACCGAAAATCCTAAAAGCCCCACCAAAATGTATTAGCAACAATAAACAAATACAGTCAATTTGCAGGATACAAAAGCAATGTATAAAACTCCACTGCATTCCTATATACTAAAGATGAACTTTCAGAAAAAGAAATGGAAAATAAAACAATTCCTTCTGCAATTACAACTAAAATAATGAAATACCTAGACATAAACTTAACAAAGAATGGGAAGAACCTATACACTAAAAACTGTAAGACTTTTTTTTTTTTTAATTGAACCCAAGAAATGGAAAGGTATTCTGTGTTCATGAATTAGAAGATTCAACATAGTTAATCTGTCCATATTACCCAAAGCAATACACAGATTTAATGCAATCCCCATCAAAATCCCAATGGTGTTTTGAAAAATAGAACAAAAAGTCATCAGATTTGCATGAAACCACAAAAGAACCTGAACAGAGAAAGCAACCCTGAGGCAGGGGACGTGGGAAACAAAGCCAGAGGTAAAACACTCCCTGACTTCAAATGATACTACAAAGCAACTCAAAGCAGACACACAGACTAATGGAACAGAATTGAGAGCCCCAAAATAAACTCATATATATATGGGCAAATAATGTTTGACAAAGGAGCAAAAAACGTACAATGGGAAAAAGAAAACTTTAATAAATGATGCTGGGGAAATTGGAAAATCTCACGCCAAAGAATGATACTAGACTGTTATTTGTTAACATATACAAAAATTAATTAAAGATGGATCAAATACCTAAATATAAGACCTGAATCAATAAGTTACATAGAAAATTGCATAAAAGAAAATAGGTACTAACCTTATGGACCTTGGTCCAAGAAAGTATTTTATGTATTGAAGTGAAAGCAAGAAAAAAAGAAAGAAAGAAAGAAAAGAAAAAAAAGACTACATCAAACTCAAAAGCTTGTGCACTTAAAAGAAATTATAGGTGGGGAGGAGGACAGAGGGAAGCAAAAAGGGGATGAATGTAATACAACAACAATAAAATTTTAAAAAAAGAAAAAAGAAAATACGTTTTGGCCTCTAAATAAAGTAGAAGTTGCAAACAACACAAAAAGAAAAAAGAAAAAGAAAAAGAAAAAGAAATTATCAACAAAAGAGAAAGGCAACACACCAACTGTGTCAAGACATTTGTATATTTGTAAACAACACTTCTGATAAGGTATATATATATATATATATATATATATATACTCACACAACTCAAAAACAAAAAATAATCCTATTTAAAAATGGGCAGAGAAGCTGAACAGACACTTCTCCCAAGAAGATATACAATGGCCAATATGAAAAGATGCTCAACTTCACTAGATTTTAGAGAAATGGAAATCAAAACTACAGTGAGACTCCATCTCATTATATCATCTATTAGAATGGCTATCATTAACAAGATAAGTAACAATAGTGTTGGAAAGGTTGTGGAGGAAAGGGAACCCTTTATTCACTGCTTCTAGGAATGTAAACTGGTATGACCACTATGGAAAAACAGTATGGAGGTTCATTAAAAAATTAAGAATAGAATTACCATATGACCCTGCAAACCTTCTTTTGGGTATCTACCCCCAAAATTTGAAAATATTTACTTGTAAAGACATACGTGCCTCTATGTTTATTGCAGCATTATTCATGGTGGCCAAGACATAGAAACAACTGAGGTATCCCTTGAGAGATATTGGATAAAGAAGTGTACATATATTCAATGGAATATTACTCAGCCACAAGGAAAGGTGAAATACTGTTATTTGAGAACCATATGATTTCACCTACATGTGGGATATTAAACTGAAAACAATGAATGAACCAACCAACAAACAAAAGCTGATAGACACAGATAACAGTGTATTAGCTACCATAGGGAAGGGGGTGGGGGATAGTAAAGGGTAAAGGGAGTCAAATGTATGGTGATGAAAGGAGATTTCCTTTGGGTTATAAATACACCATGCAATGTACAAATGAGGTATTATAGAATTATACACTTTAAACCTATATAATATTTTTTAAATTAATTTATTATTGTATTACATTTATCCCATTTTACCCCCATTGCTCTCCCCCGCCCCCTCTCCCATAGTCAACTTCCACATGTTGTCCATGTCCATGGGTTATTAATACTAATTCCTTAACTAAACTGTTCCCCTTCTTTGCCTCTTTCTCCCCATCTCCCTTCCCCTCTGCACACTAAAAGTCTGTTTCTTGTTTCCATGCTTCTGGTTCCATTTTGCTTGTTCATTTGCTTTGTTCATTAGTCTCCTGTATTAGGTGATATCATATGGTATTTGCCTTTCACTGACTGGCTTATTTCACTAAACGTAATAATCTCCAGTTCCATCCATGTTATTGCAAAAGGTAGATAATTTTATTAAGCAATGTCACCCAATAAAATTAATAAAAAATAGAGAGATTTTTTAAAAAGAGTGAAAAGCGGTCTAAACAGAAACACCTAGCTAGAGAAAGTCTTGGATAGTGGGGCTTATTCAGTAATTCACAGCACAAATGACAACTTTAGTGAAGAAATATCAGTTTTACTTACAAAAGGGAATAAATAGTTCAACTAACTTGACTCATTCCCAGGTCATAAACTGTACTCATAAAACAATTTGGGATTGCCTCCTGTATTAACACCAAAGGAGGAAACAAACTCAAAACACAGACCACAACATACTGGTGGTGGGTGAGCCAAGGCTGTTGTTTTTATATGAAGGACAGACACTATTATCTGCTGTAGAAATAGAGATTAACTATTATATCTGAGCTGGTAGAGATATAGATAATAAAAGTATCAGAAAACCAAAAATTAATTAAATTTCATAGCTCTTAAAGGGAATGGCTCAGGGAACATAATGTTTCAACTTCTGAAAAGAAAAATCTGATGTTCAAATAATACAAATAATTATTTTTCTATGTTTTTTAAATTGTATTTTTTCATTACCATTTATCCCCTTATACCCCCTTCCCCTCCTAATCACCACAGTATTGTCCATGTCCATGAATCCTTTTTCCTTTTTGCTCAATCCTTCACCAAAAATAATTATTTTAGAAGAAAAAAATCCTTTCCATTTAGGATTTTCTAACTCTGTAATTTAATTTATTTTGTTTTAAGAGGCAGAGTGCAAACATATTTTAAGAGTGCCATTCTTTAAAATCTCACCCCACATCTTCAGACACTTTGCTGTCACTATAACCAGTGTCTAGACACCCAAATTAAGTATTATAAACCCAGCTGCAACCAAAATGACCTGGTGCCTTAGATAATATGTACACAAGGTGACAAACATGTGACTGTACAAATATTTTCAACATGCACCAAATAGGAGACCTTTATTTGTGGACAAAAATATTGATGTTGCTAAGTGATACTGAACAAACCACCAACTATAAATCTTTTTATTTCCATCTACTTAACAATCATAAGCAACTGTTTTTTATTTATAAAGAATTTTAACACTCTTCCAGGTCTACATATATTTAGACTCAACTAGAATGTCATATTTACTAAAAATATAACAAAACACTAACCTGTTGTAATTTTTCAAATCCTTCTTTAAAAGTATATCAAGGGTGGTCCAGGCAGAGTTGCTCAGTTGGAGCACCATCCTGTACACCAGAAGATCACGGGTTCCATCCCCAGTCAGGGCACATAAAGGAGGCAACGGATCAATGCTTTTCTATCTCTATATCTCTCCTCCCATCCCTCATTGTCTCCCCCTTCCTCTCTCTCTAAAATCAATTAAAGCACATCCTCACGTGAGGATTTTAAAAAAGTAAGGATTAAAAAAAACGAATATATCAAGGATGGGTGAGGTCTTAACTAATCAACATAATATAGTAAATGAACCAAATAAATTATTATGGTTGCTTTCAGCCTGACTCTTAATCCTTTTGTGCATAGCAAGCTTTTGATTTTTTTTCTAACAAAACAGAAATAAACCTGAATAAAGAAAATCCATAGGCAATTTCACACTAAAATTCAGTAAATAAATGCATGCAAATTCTCCATGAGAATAGCTAATGAAGTGAAACTGGCTGATTTTAGGTTCTATCACCTTTGCCCTGACTTTTAGAAGAGCAGTGTCTTCTAAAATTGGAATACAATAGGGAAGGAAAAGTAGAAAGCAAAATTCCCCTAGAAGCCACAGTGACAATCATTAGGAAGTAATGGCTACAAACCAAAGGCTCAAACCAAATTGCAAAGATCTGGGGACAGAGGAAGAGGGAAAGAAGTGCGGCAGGGCTGGGGTAGCATCATGACTCAATAGGGGCTAAAGGAACCTTGAAGATATTTCAATGACAAAGAAACCAAGGCCTAGAGGTAGTGAGGAATCCCTCCAAATTCACCTGAGGCAGAGAGGACAAGGACACATAAAAACGTAAGCACCAAGGAAAAAGTGAAACATCTTCCAATATGCCTTCCAACAGCTCTGAAATTCCATGACAACAGCAGCTACCCATCTGCACTTGCCAGCAAAGCAGCAGCAGAAGTGTCAGAGAAAAGGGCTGGTGGATAATCAAAGACACTTGGGTTCTCTCCCTGGCTAGTTACTGGGGCTGCAGGACTGCAACACTAACTTTGCCTCTCTCTGCCTCACTTTGGTTATATGCCCACTTCACAAATCCAAAAGCATCACAGTCTTCTCAGTCTGCTTTGCAAGTGATTTCTTCCCTGTACTCACTGCTTTCCCCTGCTCCTGCACTCCCTACCCACCATCAGGTGCTCTTCGATGCTGTCCTGTTTACTCATTTAACATCATTTCCCCAAACTTCACAGTTTCAGCTACCTTTAATCTATTCCTGTCTGTTTTTCTGTCATGCTCACTCTCATGTTAGTTTTCCACTTATTACAGAAATTAAACAGTTCTGTGGATGAAACCACTTCCTATCTCATTTCAGGTGAGTTTCTGTTGACAGACCTGTTTTTTGTTTGTTTGTTTGTTTTGTTTTGTTTACTCTCATGAAGCCATCGCTTGTTCTCTTTATAGAACTACTAGAACACTTTGTTGGAATTTCATTTATGGTACTCCATACTACTACTTCATAGTAATCTGTTTTCAATTCTTACATTAAATAGATAATAAACCCATTGAAGACAGTGGCTGGGCCTGATTTCTCTGAATATGGCCAACACTTAAAAAAAAGTTTTGCTGAATGAAAATATGCTAGCTGGATGATGACAATAGTTCAGAATAATCCATGAGGCAGGTAATATAATCTCCATTTTATAGAGATTACATTATCTGCTAAAAAAAATTAAGAAACTTGTCCAAGTTCCCTAGCTACTGAAGTGGCAGTGCTTGAATTTGAATGTGGTTCCTGATCATTTTGCTGCTGGCTTCACCAGAAAAACCAAGAGAGCAAGAATTTAAACAGCTAGAAGCTGCTAAATTTCACAAACTAAAACAAGTCAGTCCTATCTGTGCCACGGCACTGCTCGGTACACAACATTGTCGGGTGCTAATTTTAACTCTCACAATTCTAAGTTTCTTCCCTATCTAGATCTTCCATATCTATATCTTTCAGTGGTCACAGCCTTTTAATATTTCACTCTGACAGTTTAAATACTCAGATTTGATTTCCTTTCTTTACATACAAAGGTGGACAAAAGTAAGCTTATAGATAAGAATATGTGGAACGAAGAGTGTAGGTTTTTTTAAGCTTCCTAAGTAGATCTATCCCCAGCAACTTCAGACAAGCTCCCCTGCTTAGTTTGGATTCCTTTACCATGTAACTTTCGCTGTGCTTGAGAAATAAAAACAGTTGTTTTCATTATGGTTCACCTAACTAAAACTCCAATTTCTTATTGCTTATCTCCACTTCATTTAGTTCTTCTGTTCTGGAGAATTCTGTTGTTCTTTCATTTGGGACCTGCTTCTTTGTCTTCCCATTTTGGCTACTTCTTTGTATTTGTTTCTACATATTAAGTAGCTCTGCAATGACTCTGGTTCAGACCTATATTAGACATTGCCTGTGACTGTCCCTGGACAAACTATTCAGAGCTCTCAGAGATCTACAATTTATGGCCCCCTCTGCTCAGCTGATTGTGTGCAGAAAGAACCAGGCTGTGCACCAAGGCTGCTTTTACCAGCACTGGGCCTGGGGAAGGTCAGCTGAAGTCAGAGCTCCCAGGGATATGCCTGAAGTCATTCTATTAGGATTTATCTCTGAATTAGCCTCCAGCTGTACTCTTTAGCAGCCTGGCTTAAGCTCCACCAGGTAGGGCAAGAGTAATTTCTGTACACAGGACTGCTTCCCCTCATGTTGATGGTGCCTGGAAGGTAGTGCTGTGCCTGAGAAAAATGGCTTCTGCAGTATGGAGAATGACTGAGCACAGGGATCCTCAGTTCTCTCCCTGAGCCACCAACCCCAGACTCTCCTCATGTTTCTCTAGTCCTCTCTGCTCTCCCTCTGCTGGAGGCCATGGTAATTGGCAGCAAATTTTTTTGTGTTGGCCCTTTAAGAGGCTCTCAGCATCTCTAGCAGTTTAATCCGTGGTGGACAGAAACCCCACTGCTTTTCACAGTTGAATGTTATCTGAGTTCATTCTTCAGTTCTGGTGCTCTAGACTTGGGAGCTCAGCTTGCAGTTTAGACCCCACACTTTTCAGGGGAAACCCCATAGCTACTGAATAATCCCTCTAGCACTTCAGCTGCTGCCTCTCACACTTCCTCTGCACTTCATAAGAGTCACACGGTGAACTGTTTTATTCTGTCTGTTCTTGGTAAGGCTTCCATCCAGCTAGTGTTCAGTTGTTTATTCAGAATAACTTTTCTTGAATTTAGTTGTAATTCCAGTTTAGTCCTGGGAAGAGGTTATGTAGCTTCTACCTACTCCTCCACCATGTTGTATCTCTCAATCTTCAGTTTATTATGAATGTTTAATAAAATCAACAGGTATTAAAAACTGCCTTTAGGGAGCTTAATACATTAGATGCTTGTACAGGGCCTCCCTCTGTGCCTGGTTACAAATATTTCTCATGTTTATACAGCTTTTTAAAAACATCATAGTGCCATCCTAACCACACACCTTTCCCTCTCTCACTGTAACTTGTAAGGAACATATCAGCATCAATTTATGACAAAAGTGATATTCAACTAGGTAGCTGCTTGCTCTTGTGGAGCTGGGAATTCAAAAACTTGTTTTAGAATTCATGAGATAAGAGAAGAAAATCCCACCCTGAGGTGTTAAAGGAAAGTAATCAGTACTCATTATATTATGCCATCCAGTGTTTATTAAATAGCTGAAAAGTGGACCCACATTATTGGACATCTGTGGATTTTCTAATGAGTTTAAAGCATTGTTCCTACCCTCTAGTACTGTGTGCAAGAAGTTTATTTTTTCAAATAGTTCAAGCTTTCAAAGAAGCCCAGAATCTGCAAACCCAAGTTTAAGATACAAAGAACCATGTGCTCTGGATGGATGCTACTCAAGTAAATGATGCAATGCTACGTATTTTCTTCCTTTTTTTTTTTTTTTTTTTTACCTCAAAAGATAAAACTGAAATAAAGTCAGTAACTAAAGAGATTAGCACAGGGTGATATGTAATTCTTACAAGTAGAACCATAAATGCCAACATGTGGGCTTTTGTAATCTTATCTAGCGTCAAAAAATTTACCACAGCTGCACAGCCTTACCTCACCAACCAGAATTTCAAATATTATCTTTTCAAGTAGTATAACTGCAAGAGACAGGGATGTCTCAATCAAGTAGAATGTAGTAATACTGTCCCTTTAAGTCAGCTCACTCTCCCCAGCAGGAATTTCACAACCTGGCCAGAGGCACTCCTGTTGCTTCACCCCCCTGGAGTGAACCCATCTGCAAGCAGGAGCAGCACTCTCATGTCTACACTTTCACTTAGCCACATGAACCAAGTGATGGGGACTGGGTACCCCTCATAGCATCATGCCTAATTAGTTCATGTTCAGTGCCTACCACACCAAATTACAAACCACAGTGAGCAAATGTCCCCTTCAAGTGTGACAACAGTTTATCACTTTTGCTCTAGGATGCCAAGCAAAACCACCAATATTATTCAGTTATATCAAACTGCAGTGGGGTTTGTGGTATTTTTTTAAATGCTGTTTCCGTCTCAGAGCAAAACATGGTAATAAATGGCAGAAGAGAACGCCTATAATATTCCCCTGCAAAGATTTCCTTAATGACTGACTTTCCCTCACCCCATGGTTTTCCACCTGATTAGTTACAAATATAGAATAAAGATGGATTGCACCCACCTGTCCATCTATGTGTGGAAACTCATTTCTCTGCCTCAACTGTTGTTGGCTTTCGCAAGCACACCCCTGCCTCATCACCCAATAGAGTGGCAGAGTCATATTCATAAGCCAAATCTAAAAGGCCTCCCATCAAAGCAAATGTTTTCATTTCACAGGTGGGGACACAGAAAGGGGAAGTAATGGGATTGTGATCCCTCAACATTAGCAATTGTATCACCACCCTATCTCTCCATAGGGTGGGTTACTAAAGAATTCCATCATAACTCTGGGTTTAAGCTAACTCTAGTATGATGATTCCCTAAATGAAGTTAACTGGCTTTCATCTATGGGGTTCTTTGTAACCTCAGTCTTGCTCAATTGGCTTTCCTTGCCTTTTAAAACATGTTTAGAGGTAACACCTCTTAATGACTCAACCTCAACGAAGGTCTGAACTCAATAGGCCCTCACTAATGCCTTGCTGTAATAAATGAGCTTTCTTCATGCAATAACAACTTCATCTCTTTCCTGCCCCTCTGGTTTTAGTGCCCAACCTCATCCCTGTGACTCATTTGCAGTTAACAAAAACCACTACTCATGGTGCCCCCCCCGCCCCCCGCCCCCCCCACATGGAAGTCACATAAAAGAGCAACCAAAATTACTTCTGGTGGTAACCACATCTCTTCATAAAAGAGAAAGCCATGAATGAATCCTAACAGATTATACAGAACAATTTTCTTTGGGCACCAGGATATGTAAAGTCACTGAACAGGTTGTAATCTGAAAAAGTTAACATTTAATCAAATTCATATTTTCCCAGACTTCAGCTAAGGTTTCAGTTTAAATTTTGGTTTCAAAAGGATTCATTTACATATATTTTGGATATAATAAAGCAGAATCCCCAAAGAGTCCCTTTTCGCTTCTACATTTATAAACCTGAGACCTTGGATTCCAGGTATCTGATGTGATATGAACATGTATGACCAGTGGGTAGCTCAATGTGGTAAAGAGGTGATGAGTCTTGGGGAGAAAGGTCAGAAATACAGATTATTGGAATCCTGGGGCCATCATCCCTCACACTGTGTCTGTAGAGCCCAAGACACCCACGCTACCCAAACAATTTTTACCATCAAGAAGACAGTAACTCCGTCCTCCTCTCTCTGCTAATTGCCTTCTGAGGAAGCCTGATGGGTAAGACTGAATTGTCTGACCATATAAACCCTAAGGTTGACTTCATACAATGAAGGTTTACATTCTAAGAAAGTTTATCTTACGCTTTATTTAATAACACCATTAAGCCTTGGCTGGGTGACTCAGTTGGTTAGAGCATTGTCTTAATATACCAAAGTTGTGGATTCAATCTCTGGTCAGGGCACACACAAGATACAATCAATGAATCCATAAATTTTCTCTCTCTCAAAAAATAATTAAAAATAGCACCAGCTATTACAAATATAACTCAATGTAGACAATTTGGAAAATGCAGAAAAGCATGTAAAAAAGAGATAAATGAAACATCACCCATCATTACTTCTAACGTTCTAAAGTATTTCAGGAACTGAACCCTTTGTCTGAAACTTGGACTAAACCTCTCTTTGGTCTATAGAACATCACTATTATAAAGGTAGCTTATTTCTGTCCTCTTAACTTTTGCAGGTGTCATCACCTTCAGCTTTAAGACTTTAGCTTAAATTTTCATAAGTCCCTGGTTAGGTCTACCTATAAGTTCCATCTATCCTAACTTCTCATGTACTTAAGGGAAAACAATGTGTTCCAAGTAGGTGCTTTCAAACTACACACAAACTTTATTTTCACAATCCATCACACAGGCTACCATCAACAAAAATCAATAACAGGCATCTTCCAGTATCCACAGGAGATTACAGTTGTACATTAGTACTTATCAGTTTTATAACTTATCAACCCCTGTACTCATTGTATTTTGATGAGGAAAAAAATATGTTTTAGCACCTGGCACCTGTAAGCCACTTGGCACCCTATCTCATGATGAAACAGAGGTTGACATGTCAGTCTCATGGTAGCTCCTGAACAGTTTAGTACTTGTCCATTTTGGCACTTGTCATGAGTTCCAGAATGATTTAACAAGTACCAACTACCACTGGGGTTCCAATTCCTTACATAAAAAAATTCATAGGAGAAAGATGATGGTGGCCAAGTAGGAAATTGAGCCCACTTGCTCATGCTCCCAGCATGGATTTTTGAAGCTGATCTGACAACTGACCTGAACAATGAATGGAATTTCAGCTGGTGTGAATTTTTATTTTATCTTATTTTATTGTTGTTGTATTACATCCATCCCCTTTTAGCTCCCCTCTGTCCTCTTCCCCACCCACCCATTTGCCAACAAAGTCAATCCCACATGTTGTCCATATCCATGGTTCCTCCATACTAGGTCCTTGTCTAAATTGCTCCCCTTCTCTGCCTCTTCCTCCGCGCCCCCCACCCCCATCCATCTGCTCACTGAAGGCCCATTCACTGTATTTCTATATCTGATTCTGTGTTGCTTGTTGTTAGTTTTGTTTATTATTGTTCTGTAATGGGTGAAATCATATGATATTTGTCCTTCACTGACTGGCTTATTTCACCAAGCATAATACTTTCTAGTTCCATGAATGTTGGTACAAAGGTTAGGAGTTCCTTCTTTCTTTCTGCTGTGTAAAAGTACAAAATTTTTTGATCCAATCATTCACTGATGGGCACTTAGGCTGTATACAGCACATGGCTATTGTAAATAAGGCTGCTATGAACATAGAGATACATAGGTTATTATGAATTGGTGTTTTCAGGGTTCTTTGGATATAGTCCTAGTAGTGGAATTGCTGGATCAAAAGGCAGTTCCATTTTTAGTTTTTTTAAGGAAACTCCAGACTGTTTTCCATAGTGTCTGCATCAGCCTGCATTCCCACCAATAGTCCATGAGGGTTCCCTTTGCCTCACATCCTCCCCAACACTTGTTGTTTGTTGATTTGTTGATGATTGCTATTCTGACAGGAGTGAGGTAGTATCTTATTGCGGTTTTAATTTGCATCTCTCTGATGGCTAGTGATGTTGGGCATTCTTTCATATGCCTCTGGGCACTTTGTATGTCTTTCTCAGTGAGTTGTCTGTTCAGGTCTTTTGCCCATTTTTTAATTGGGCTGTCTGTCTCCCTGGTGTTGAGTCATATTAGTTCTTTCTATATTTTGGAGATCAAACCCTTGTCTGAGGTATCATTGGCAATTATGTTTTCCCATACAGTTGGTTCCCTTTGAATTTTGCTGGTGTTTTCTTTAGCTGAACAGAAACTTTTCAATTTGACATAGTCCCATTTGTGGATTTGTTCTTTGATTTCCTTTGCCCTTGGTGCAGTATCAGTAAACATAGTTCTGTGTAGGATATCAAAAAGTTTACTGCCTATATGTTTCTCTAGGACCTTTATGGTGGCACTGGCTATATTTAAATCCTTTATCCATCGTGAGTTTATTTTAATGTATGGTATAAGATGGTGGTCTAGTTTTATCTTTTTGCATGTTACTGTCCGGTTCTCCCAATACCACTTGTTGAAGAGACTGTTTTTACTCCATTTGATGTTCCTTCCCCCTTTGTCAAATATTAATTGACCATAGAGCCCTGGGTTTATTTCTGGGCTCTCTATTCTGTTCCATTGTTCTATATGTCTATTCTTATGCCATGACCAGAAAGTTTTGATGACAGTAGCCGTATAGTATTGTTTGAAGTCTGGTAATGTGATTCCTCCTACCTTGTTCTTCTTTCTCAAGATTGCTGTGGCTATTCGTGGGCATTTTTGGCTCCATTTTAATTTTTGAAGCATTTTTTCTATTTCTGTGAAGTCTGTCATTGGTATCTTAATTAGGATTGCAATGAATCTGTAGATTGCTTTGGGTAGTATGGACATTTTCATGATGTTAATTCTTCCCATCCATGAACACGGTATATGCTTCCATTTATTTGTATCTTCCTTCATTTCTTTCTTCATTGTTCTGTAGTTTTCTGTGTACAGGTCTTTTACCTCCTTAGTTAAGTTTATTCCTAAGTACTTTATTTTTCTTGTTGCTATGGTAAATGGGATTTGTTTTCTCACTTCTATTTCTAATGTTTCATTATTGGTATACAAAAATGCTTTTGATTTCTGGATATTGACTTTATACCCAGCTATTTTGCTAAATTTGCTTATTAGATCGAGTAAGTTTTTGGTGGAGTCTATTGAGTTTTGTATGTACACTATCATATCATCTGCAAATAATGACAGTTTGACTTCCTCCTTTCCAATTTGGATACCTTTGATTCCTTTCTCTTCTCTGATGGCTATGGCTAGACCTTCCAAGATGATGTAGAACAGCAGTGGGGAAAGTGGGCAGCCTTCTCTCATTCTTGATCTTAGAGGGAAAGCTTTTAGTTTTTGTCCATTAAGTATGATGTTGGCTTTAGGTTTCTCATGTATGGCCTCTATGATGTTGAGGTATGCTCCCTCTATTCCCATTTTGCTGAGTGTTTTCATCATAAATGGTTGCTGAACTTTATCAAATGCTTTTTCAGCATCTATTGATATGCTCATATGGTTTTTGTCTTTCAATTTGTTGATGTGGTATATTACATTTATTGATTTGCCAATCTTGTACCATCCTTGCATTCCTGGGATAAAACTCCCTTGACCATGGTGTATGATCTTTGTAATGTATTGCTGTATCTGGTTGGTGAATATTTTGTTGAGAATCTTAGCATTTATGTTCATCAGAGATATTGGCCTATAGTTTTCTTTCTTAGTTGTATCTTAACCTTGTTTCGGGATAAGAATAATATTGGTTTCATAGAAAGAGTTTGGGAGTCTTTCCTCTTCCTGGATTTTTTGGTATTGGTTGAGAAGAATAAATTTAGAGAAATTTTTCTCTATATGTTTTTGTACAATTCACCTATGTATCCATGTAGTCTGGGGCTTTTATGCTTTGGGAGATTTTGGATTACTTCTTCAATTTCACTACTTCTTATTGGCTTATTCAGGCTCTCTGCTTCAGTTTTGGTAGTTATACATTTCCAGAAATGTGTCCATTTCACCCAGCTTGTCATAGTTCTTGTCATATAGTTGTTTGTAATAATTTCTGACAATCCTTTGTATTTCTGAAGTATCAGTTGTGATTTCTCTTCTGTCAGTTCTGATTCTGTTCATTTGGGTCTTATTTCTCTTTTTGTTGATGAGTCTCGATAAAGGCTTGTCAATTTTCTTTATATTTTCAAAAAACCAGCTCCTGGACTTGTTGATTCTTCAAATTGTAGTTTGAGTCTTTAAGTTATTTAGTCCTGCCCTGATCTTGATGATTTCCCTCCTTCTACTTGCTCTGGGCTTTGTTTGTTGTTGCTCCTCTAGTTCTTGCAGCTTTATGGTTAGGTTGTTTTTATAAATTTCTTGTGGCCTTTTTAGGTAGGCCTGTATTGCTATAAATTTCCCTCTGAGCACTGTCTTTGCTGTGTCCCATAGGTTTTGGGCTGTTGTGTGTTCATTGTCATTTGTTTCCAGGAACTTTTTTGATTTAATCTGTGATCTCATTGTTAACCCATTCCTTACCTAAAAACATGTTATTCAATCTTCATGAGTTAGAGTACTTTTGGTTTTCCCCCTTGAGATTGGTTTCTAGTTTCAAGCCATTGTGATCTGAGAAGATGCTTGGTATGATTTCAATTTTCCTGTATTTGTGGCGGCTTGTCTTGCGACCTACCATGTGGTCTATCTTAGAGAATGATTCATGTGCATTTGAAAATAATGTGTATTTTGCTTCTTTGGGGTAAAAGACTCTGTATACATCAGTTAGGTCCATTTCCTCTAGAGTGTTGTTCAATGCCACAACATCTTTGGTGATTTTATGTTGATAGTGGGGTATTAAAATCCCCTACTATTAGTGTGTTGCTGTCTATATCCTTCGTGAAGTCCTCCAAGATTTTCCTTATATATTTCGGAGCTCCTATGTTGGGTGCATATATGTTTACCAGAGTTATTTCCTCCTGATGAATTATTCCCTGAAGTATTATGAAATGTCCTTCTTTATCTCTTTTTATGGTGTTCATTGTAAAATCTATTTTGTCTGAAATAAGTATTGCTACTCCAGCCTTTTTTTCAATGTCCATTTGCTTGATAAATATTTTCCCATCCCTTCACTCTCAATCTGTGTTGATCTTTTGTTCTGAGGTGGGTTTCTTGAAGACAGCATATATGTGGGTCATGTTTTTTTTATCCATTTGGCTACATTATGTCTTTTGATTGGCACATTTAATCTGTTTACATTTAAGGTTATTATTGATTGATACTTGTTCATTGTCATTTTCCCATTTTGTACCTGTATTCCTCTTTGGCTCTCTCTGTTTCTTAATTTTTTAATTTTTTTTTTTAAGCAGACCCTTTAGCATTTCTTGCAATGCTGGTTTGGTAGAGTATTCTTTTAGTCTTCTTTTGTCTAGGAAACTCCTTATTTCTCCTTCCACTTTGAATGAGAGCCTTGCTGGGTATTCTTCTTTGCAGGCCTTTGTTTTCCATTATTTGAAATACTTTTTGCCATTCTCTTTTGGCTTGAATTGTTTGTGTTGAATAATAATTTGATAGCCTTATTGGAGCCCCCTTATATGTTATTTGTTGTTTCTCTTTTGATGCTATAGGATTCTCTCTTTGTCTTTGAAATTTGCCATTTTAATTTTAATGAGCCTTGGAGTTGGTCTGTTTGAGTGGATCTTCATTGGAATCCTCTGTGCTTCCTGAACTTGAGTAATGTTTTCACTCATCATGTTAGAGAAATTTTCTATCATGACGTTTTTGAACAGGTTTTCCATTCCTTGCTTCTCTTCTCCTTCTGGTATCCCTATGATATGCATCTTATTACTTTTCATGTTGTCCTGTAGCTCTCTTAAAACCTCTTCATTCTCATTCAGACTTTTTTCAATTTCTTGTACTGTCTTTGTATTTGTCTACATTGTCCTCCAACTTGATGACCCTGTCCTCTGTTTCCTCTAGCCTGTTAATTCCTTCTACTGTATTCTTCAATTCAGAAACTGTATTCTTCATTTCCTCCTGGCTTTTACTGATAGTTTCTAAGTCCTTTTTGATGCTGGTGTAGCTCTCATTAAGTTCATTGTAACTTCCCTGGAGTTGTTTATAATTTTCTTTGAGCTGGCTGAGCTCATTGAGCTTCTCTACCATCATTCTTTTGAATTCCATATCTGATATTTTGTTTGCCTTTGTTTCATTTGGTGATCTTTGTGGGGATTCTTCCTTTCCTTTTGGTGATGGACTGATTATTTTCATTTCCATTTTGGGTGTCTGTTGCTGCTTGTTTTGTTTTTCTTGGATTAATATGCTTTTCTTCCCTGTCCTTGTTGAGCACCCTTCTGTATTAGGAGATTTGTGGAGTTCAGTGTTGCAGTCTCCTAGATTTTCTTCACTTGTTGCTCTTGGGGTGGCCTTTATGTCATTAACTTAGGCTGTCTGATTGTATTTTTGGATTGGTTGTGCATGTTGTTCCATTCTTTCCAGTTGGCTGTTTGAGAGACACTCCTTCTATCCTTTCTCATACACTGTTTTTGAGCTGTTCTTTAGGGATTAATGGTTCATGTAGCTCTCAGTGTAACTCAGGTGCTTGAGATTAGCAGGGATCCATTTCCTGAGTTTGTCTCTTTTTCTTGGTCAGATCTCTGCAGTTTACAGTCTAGCTGTGTGGTCTTGGAGTGGCAGGGCCTATGGTTGTCATAGAATCAGTCAGGGCTGATTCTGAGTGTCAGCCCCTAGGTAGGCTGCGCCTCCAGTAGCCTTGCTTTGTTTCTGTGCTGCTGGTGTTTTGGGTCTCTACCTTCTCTCACTGGCTCCATGTGAAGACCAGCAGGGTCCTTCTGTGGTGTTTGTGGCTGCTCCTTCCCCTCCAGCTCCTGGAGGAGGTTCCTGCCTGAGATGAGCACCAAGCTCCAATTCAGGGTGGCCAGCAACCTCACTGGCTCCCATGGTGGCTGGCCCTACCCCTGAAGCTCCCAGAGGCAGTATCCCCTGTCCACTAACAGCACCTGGGTCCCCCAGGGATAAGGCTAACACTCCAAGCAGTCCAGTTCTTTGAGGAGTTTTTCACTGCTGCCTCTGTGATGTGTGCCTGGCTCCCCAGGGTGTCTGCAGCATAGCCTTTGTCATCTGCAATGGGTGTACCAGTTGTAGCAGCTGCAGGTTCCTAGCTGGCAGTTTGGAGTTTCTGTGGGAGTCTGGGGGCCAGTGTGGATGTGCAGGGCTGGGCTTACCCCCTCGCAGTGGCTCCAGGTTGCCCTTTCTTCAATGGCACAGCAGCACTGTTTTCGGCCCTCTTGTGCCCAAGCCAGTGCACTTCACTGCTCCCCAGCTCCTGTTCCTTTCGGGTTTCTCCTCCTCTGCCTCTGTCCCAGTGAGGAGCTTCCTCTCTCTCAGTCTTTGGAGTGAGGCTCTCACACAGTTCCTCCCCTGCAGGAGTTCAATTCCTCATTCCCTCTAGCCTTTGCCCTCACTGCCCACACTTCACTGCTCAGATTTCTAGTCTCCAGGGAGCCTGGAGCTGGCTTCAGTTAAAGATGCCCCTCTGGGTAGAGCCACCACTGCCAGAGCCAACCTCAGCCCACTGGCCGGTTTGGAACTGTCTCACCTGCTATCCTGTATGTCTCTGCTGCCTCTGGGCTGTGCTCCCCTGAGTCCAGATGCTTACTGCTCCAATTCTTAGGGACCTACAGACATCTTGTGCTCCCTACCTTATCCTCCAGCTGCTCTGGTACTCAAGAGCACCATCAGCACTGCTCTCTACTCCGTTGCCATCTTTCCTCCTCCATCTGATATGAATTTTTGAAGGCAAGAATACTGAGAAATATAGAGGATGCTTTGCACTGCCCAGTAAGAGATTTATAATTTGAGGGAGAAATGCCCTGTGTGAGGCACCAGCACCAGAGGAGAGATCAGACAGAAAATGCAGCTTGAGGGCTCCTGCTCTGCCTGGAGCGCGCGGGGTGGGGGTGGGGGGGCACCATTCTGCACAGAGAACCTGACCCTAATTGCGAGAGACTTGGAAGGATGTAGAAAGTCTGAGAGACTCAGGCTGCAGACATAGCGCACAGCACATCCACACCTGCAGCACCAACTTGGAGAGATCAAGAGAGAAATTCTATCACCTAAAACTGTCAGAAGCACCAGTAGGTTATGGCCAGCCCTGACCAAGAGACTTTTTTCCTTTTGGGGAGGTGGAGTGCATGGAGAGTGGCTTGGTGTTGCAATAGGAATGCCACATAAGAAAGATGGTAGCAGAGGTGTAGTTAGGCAGGGACCCCATGCATGCATGTAGGTGCTCTGCCAGCAAAGAGGCCATATTGAAAGTGCATTATATGCCTACCAAGTCTAGCTGGACAGGAAGAGTAGAAGTCTACTCTCTTGACTCTGGTCAAAGAATTGTGGTGCCCCACCCAGTGTGGGTGGCAAACAGCAGGGCTGCACACAGAATGGAGGGTTCAGGTCTGGGTCTCCTTCCAGAGGAGTGGGTTGGAAGCTGGATGGCCAAGAGCTAAAACAGCTGAGATTCTTTGAAGCCAGTTAGGGCCAATCACCCACAGAGTACAAAAATCTGAAATGAGGAAGTGTGCCCAACCACCTTCACTTGTAGGGCTGCAAACTCCAGAGAACAGGAAGGTCAGGCTCAAGAACACCCTGTTGGGTACATATCTGCAAAGGAAAGAAAGAGAATCTCCAAAGGAACCCTTTATGAATTTCATTCAGATTCTACACTGGCTCCTTCTCAGGCTCTATTTCACTGAAAACAGCAGAACAGAAAGGTCAGAAATTGATGATGCAGCAAGGGATATTCAGAGCCCTGCCCAGCATCAGCTCTTACACACAGCTGCAATCAGTACCAAGCAGAAAAGAGCTGGCTCTTTTACACATCTTGGCCCCTCACAAACTGACAGCTAATTCATCAGAAACTACATGTTATTGGAAATAAACTGGGACAGACCAAGAAATGTAATGCAGGGATGGAGAAACATACTAATCATGTTCCCTGAAGATTGAACAATGCTTTAAGGAGAGAACTAGTGATCCCACTCCCATGGTCACACCAGAAGAACTTCTAGAGGCAGGCAGAGATGGTATATGTAGTGCTGTTGGATGTTAGATGAGCCACCGCTGGGCCTTATACTGATAAAAGCCAGCAAGGCAGAAGAGCTACAACCAGTCAAACCTGAAGGTCTTAGCTATAGACTGTGGATTGCCTAAAGCTACTGTAACACCATCTGACATTACTGGAGATGGATCTAGAAAGAGATAACATGATGTCCACTTTCTCCACTTCCGTTCAACATCATCTTGGAAGATCTAGCCATAGCCATCAGAGAAGAAAAAGGGATCAAAGGTATCTAAATTGGAAAGGATGAAGTCAAACTGTCATTATTTGCAGATGATATGATAGTGTACATACAAAACCCGATAGGCTCCACCAAAAGCTTACCTGACCTAATAAGCAAATTTAGCAAAATAGCTTGGTATAAAGTCAATATCCAAAAATCAAAAGCATTTTTGTATACCAATAATGAAACTTCAGAAATAGAAGTGAGAAAATAAATCCCATTTACCATAGCAACAAGAAAAATAAGTACCTAGGAATAAATTTAACTAAGACGGTAAAAGACCTGTACTCAGAAAATTACAGAACAATGAAGAAAGAAATCAAGGAAGATACAAATAAATGGAAGCATTTACCATATTCATGGATGGGAAGAATCAACATCATTAAAATGTCCATACTACCCAAAGCAATCTACAGATTCAATGCAATCCTAATTAAGATACCAATGACAAACTTCACAGAAATAGAAAAAAATGCTTCAAAAATTAATATGGAGCCAAAAATGCCCACGAATAGCCACAGCAATCTTGAGAAAGAACAAGGTAGGAGGAATCACAAATACCGGACTTCAAACAATACTACAAGGCTACTGTCATCAAAACAGCATGGTACTGGCATAAGAATAGACATATAGAACAATGGAACAGAATAGAGAGCCCAGAAATAAACCCAGGACTCTATGGTCAATTAATATTTGACAAAGGGGGAAGGAACATCAAATGGAGTAAAAACAGTCTCTTCAACAAGTGGTGTTGGGAGACCTGGACAGCAACATGCAAAAAGATAAAACTAGACCACCAACTTACACCATACACCAGAAGAAACTCAAGATGGATAAAGGATTTAAACATAGGCAGTGCCACCATAAAGGTCCTGGAGAAACATATAGGCAGTAAACTTTTGGATATCCTATACAGAACTATGTTTACTGATACTTCACCAAGGGCAAAGGAAATCAAAGAGCAAATCCACAAATGGGACTATGTCAAACTGAAAAGTTTATGTACAGCTAAAGAAAACATCAGCAAAATTCAAAGGGGACCAACTGTATGTGAAAACATAATTGCCAATGATATCTCAGACAAGGGTTTGATCTCCAAAATATAGAAAGAACTAATGCGACTCAACACCAGGGAGACAGACAGCCCAATTAAAAAATGGGCAAAGGACCTGAACAGACAACTCACTGAGAAAGACATACAAAGTGCCCAGAGGCATATGAAAGAATGCCCAACATCACTGGCCATCAGAGAGATGCAAATTAAACCATAATAAGATACCACCTCACCCCTGTCAGAATGGCAATCATCAACAAACCAACAAACAACAAGTGTTGGGGAGGATGTGGGGCAAAGGGAACCCTCGTGTACTGCTGGTGGGAAGGCAGGCTGGTGCAGCCACTGTGGAAAACAGTATGGGGTTTCCTCAAAAAACTAAAAATGGAACTGCCTTTTGATCCAGCAATTCCACTACTTGGACTATACCCAAAGAATCCTGAAACACCAATTCATAAGAACCTACGTACACCTATGTTCATAGCAGCACTATTTACAATAGCCAAGTACTGGAAACAGCCTAAGTGCCCATCAGTGGATGATTGAATCAAAAAACTTTGGTACATTTACACAATGGAATACTATACAGCAGAAAGAAAGAAGGAACTTGTACCCTTTACAACAACATGGATGGAACTGGAGAGTATTATGCTTAGTGAAATAAGCCAGTCAGTGAAGGACAAATTCCATATGATCTCACCTATTACAGGACAATAATGAACAAAACTAACAACAAGCAAAAAAGAACCAAAGATATGAATTCCGTGAATAGGCCTTCAGTGGTCAGGAAGAAGGATGTTGGGAGGAGTGGGGAGGAAGAGGCAAGGAAGGGGAGCAGTTTAGACAAGAACCTAGTTTAAAGGAACCACAGACATGGACAACAGGTGAAATTGACTCTGTGGGGGAATGGGTGCGTGGGGAGGGGGGCAGAGGGGAGCCAAAAGGGGATGGATGTAATGCAATAACAATAAAATTAAATTTAAAAAATGTACAAATGATAAATAAAACATAAAAAAAAAAAAAGAGATAACATGAGGCAAACACACACAAACACTAGACTCTGCTGAGATGAATTTCACATATTCTTTTTCATTATTTGCATTAATTTTTCTCTGCATGGCTTTTTAACATTACTTCTTTGTCTTCAATTTTGTTCCTATTATTTCACTATTTTTATTTTAATTACTCTATATTTTAATTTTCATTATTTTTAAATTTTTACTTTATTTAAAATCTATTTTACTCTTCTGTTCTCTCACATTTTTCCTTCTTCCTTCCCTTTGTTGCTTTTGTGTTAGTTTTATTTTTTTCCCTTTCTATGTCTTGCTTCTGTTCCCCGCTCTTATTATTTTTCCTCCACCCATTCCCTCAAAACCATCTATATTTCCATTAGTCATCTCACATTCTTTTTCCTTTCCTTTTAATATCCTTATTCTCTTTCCACCCACATTAATGTTTGCTCAGCTGTCATTGATATTGTGGTTGTTGTTGCATTTCTTCAAGTTTATTCACAGTTGTTCACTATTTCCTTTTTCTTTTTCTTTTTTTTAAAGGTTTTATTTTATTATTTTTAGAAAGAGGGGAAGGGAGAGAGGCAGAAAGGGAGAAAGACATCAATGTGTGGTTGCGTTTCACCTGCCTCCAGCCACAGACCTGACTGAAGACTAGGTTTGCAACCTGGTTATGTGCCCTGGCTGGGGAATTGAACCTGCTGCGACCTTTGGGTTCGCAGGCTGGCACCTTATCCACCGTGCTACCAGCCAGGGCTCTTTTATTTTAAATCTCATATTTTACTGTTTCCCATCCTACTCCATTTTGCTTTCCTCTTGCCCTAACTTATTTTCATTTTAAATTTTATATATATTTTTCTTAGCCTGGTTTCTAACCCTTACACTTATTATTTCTCCTCCTTCAATCCTCTCAAAATCTTATTTCCTTCATTTAGACATCTCATAATCTTTTTTTCTTTTACTATTCTTATTCTCTTTCTTTATTAATCTCTGCTGATTTGTTGTTGATATTGTGGTAGTGGTTGGGGGTAGTTTTGCTAGGTGTGCATTTTGATTGCTGGGTTGTTTTGTTTTATTTTCTGGCACCTCCTGTACAAAAGCATACAAAACATGGTGGGGGTTGTGACTCTGAGTCAGCTAGCCAGAGACTAGAATCCACAAATGAATGAGCCAACAAACAAAACCCAATTACAACAAGAGAGCCCACATAAATTTACTACATAAAGGACATTGCTAGAGCATCAAGCTCAGGAGATCAAGGAAACTATACCACTAGGATCCACAATCTCCTACCACAGAATACCAATCCACAAAGATAGGAGTCAAAGAAGATTAATCTAATATGTAGAAACAAGCAAAAATAGTCACTCAAAATGGGGAAGATAAAGAAACAATCTCCAAACAAAAGGAAAGGAAGAATACCTAGGAAGAGTGCTAAATAAAATTGAAGCAAGCAATTTATCAGAAATAGAGTTCAAATGAATAGTTATAAGGATGCTAAAGGAACTCAGTGAGAACATGAAGAAACTTTAAGGAGATACAAGGAATTCAACAGGAACTGCATCAGCATGAAAAGGACATAGATATTATGAATAAGAACCAGGAGGAAATGAAGAATACAATTTCTGAAATGAAGAATACACTAGAAGGAATTAAAGCAGGCTAGATGAAGAAGAGAATCAAATTAGCAAGTTGGACAAGGTAGGAAAAAATACCCATTCAGAGCAAGAAAACAAACAAACAAAACAAACAAATAAATAAAAAACAAAACTCAAAAGGAACAAATATAGTTTAAGGGAGGGTATAAGGGACAATACAAAACATAACACCATTTGCATTAATAGGGATACCAGGAGGAGAAGAAGAGAAGTGAGGGATAGAAAACCTGTTTGAAAAAAATAGTAACAGAAAATTTCCCTAACTTGGTGAAGGAAAAAGTAACATAAATTCAGGAAGTAAAGAGAACCCCAATCAAGATGAACCCAAAGAGGGCCATTCCAAGATGTGTAATAATTAAATGACAAAATTTAAAGACAAATAGAGAATTATAAAGGCAGCAAGGGAGGAAAAGCTAGTAACATACAAGGGAGCTCTGTTAAAGCTATCAGCTGATTTATCAACAAAAACACTACAAGCCAGAAGGGAATGGCATGAGATATTCCACATAATGAAAAGCAATGACCTGCAGCCAAAACTAGTCTACCCAGTATGACTCTCATTTAAAATAGAAGGTTGAAATAAGCAGCTTCCCAGACAAAAAAAAAAAAAGAAAGAAAGAAAGAAAAAAGGTGGCTAAAATATTACATTTCCACCAAACCAGCATTGCAAGAGATGCTAATAGACTACTTTAAGAAGATGAAGAGAGGGGGATGGACACAGGAACAAATGAAAAAAATGTCAATGAATAAATACCTATCAACAATAATTTTAAAGGCAAATGGATTAAGTGTTCCAAACAAAAGACACAGGGTAGCTGAAAAGGATAATAAAACATGACCCTCATATATGTTGTATATAAGAGACTCACCTCAGATATACACAGGCTGAAAGCGAAGGGATGAAAAAAATATTCCAAGCAAATGAATGTAAAATAAAAGCTGGGCTAGCAATACTTACAGTAGACAGAATATGTTTCAAAACAAAGGCTATAACAAGAAACAAAGAAGGTCATCATGTCATACTTAATGGAATGGTCCAACAAGAGGATATAACCCTTATAAATATATATGCACCCAACATATGTAAATGCACCTAAATATATAACAAAAATCTTGTAAGATTTTTAAAAGGATATTGACAGATATTTAAGTATGGTATTTTAACATACCACTGTCAACAATGGATAATCTTACAACTACAAAAAATCAATAATATCGCAGAATTGAATGACACTCTAGATCAAATGGACTTAAAAGATATTTACAGAGTATTTCACCCCCCAAAAAAACAAAATGTAAAAAACAAAATCGACAAACCTTTTAACCAACTTCAAGGAAAATGTTCAAAAACATTCAAATTCAGGGAGACTGAAAAACACACTGTTAAATAATGAATGGGTTAACTAAAAGATCAAGGATGAAATTAAAAAATCTTTCTGGAAACAGAGAAAATGAACACACAACAACTCAAACGTATGGAACACAGAAAAGGCAGTCATTACAGGAAAGAAACTTCATAGCAATAAAGGCCTACATAAAAAAGATAGAAAAATCTCATAAAACAACCTAACCCTACAACTATAACAACAAGAGGAACAACAACAAAGTCCAGAGCAAGTAGAAGGAAGGAAGTAATCAAGATCAGAGCAGAATTAAATGACATAGAGATTAAAAGAACATTTCAAAGGATCAATAAATCCAGGAGCTGGTTCTTTGAAAAGATTAACAAAATCAACAAGCCTTTAACCAGACTCATCAAGAAAAAAAGAGAGAGGACCCAAATAAATAAAATCAGAAACAAAAGAGGAGAAATTTCAGCCAATACTACAGAAATACAAAGGATCATAGGAAAGTACTATGAACAACTATATGACAAGAAATTTGACAAACTGGGTGAAATGAACATATTTCTAGAAACATAAAATCTTCCAAAACTGAATTTAAAAAAAAGCAAAAGGCCTGAACAGACCAATAACAACCCGTGGAATTGAAGTCAGTAATAAAAAACTCTTGGCACGCAAAAGCCCAGGACTAGATGGCTTCACAGACAAACTTTACCAAATGAAGAACTAACTCCTATTCTTCTAAAACTGTTCCAAAAAATTGAAGAAGGATACTCTCAAATTCTTTTTATAAGGTCAGCATTATCTTAATTCCCAAACCAAGTAAGGCCACATCAAAGAAAGAAAATTACAGGTTAACATCTCTTATGAATAGACTTTAAAATTTGGCAATCTAGATCCAGCAATGCACTAAAAAAGTTATACACATGATCAAAAGAGATTCATCCCAGGAATGCAAGGATGGTACAATATTTGCAAATCAATAAATGTAACATCACATAAACAAAATGAAGGACAAAAATCACATGGTCATATCAATAGATGCTGACAAAGCTTTTGATAAAATACACCACCCAGTTGTGATAAAACACTCAGCAAAATTGATATAGAAGGAGCGTACCTCAATATAATCAAGACCATATACGTGAAACCTATTGTCAACACCATATTCAATGGGCAAAAACTAAAATGTTTCCCTTAAGGTCAGGAACAATAAAAAAGTGTCAACTTTCACCACTCTTATTTAACATAGCACTAGAAATTGTAGCCACAGCAATCATATAAGAATAAGAAATAAAAGGCATCTAAATTGGAAAGGAGGAATTGAAACTCTTCTTATTCACAGTGGACATGTAACGTATATAGAAAACCAACTGGCTTCACCAGAAAGCTACTCAACCTAATAAGTGAATTTGGCAAAATATCAAGATAGAAAGCCAATATCCAGAAAATAATGGCATCTTTTGTACACAATGAACTATCAGAAAGAGAAACTAGAAGAAAAATTCCATTTACTTTAGCAACAAGAAAAATAAAGTACCAAGGAATAAATGTAACCATGGAAGTAAAAGATCTGTACTCAAAACACACAATAGAATACTGAAGAAAGTAATTGAGGAACATACAAATAAATTGAGGAAGCAAATGTCATGATCATGGATTGGAAAAATTAACATCATTAAAATGTTCATACTACCCAAAGCAATCTATAGATTCAACATAACTCCTATTAAAATACCAATGGTATATTTCATTGATCTAGGACAAATATTACAGAAATTGATGTTGAACAACAATAAAAAATAGAATAACCTTAGCAATCTTGAGAAAAAAGAATAAATTTAGAGGTGCCTTAATACCCAATATAAAACTATACTTCAAGGCCACTGTATTCAAAACAGCCTGGTACTGGAATAAGAACAGACACATAGATTGATGGAACAAACTAGAGAGTCCAGAAATAAACCCATGTCTCTATGGTCAATCAATATTTGACAAAGGTGGTACAAGTTTACAATGAAGTAAAAATAGTCTTTTTAATAAATGGCATTTACAGAACTGGACTGGTACATACAAACAAAAGAAACTAGACCACCAACTTATACCATATACCAGAATAACTCAAAATGAATAAAAGACTTAAATATAAGTCATGATACCACAGAAGTCCTAGTGGGAAACATAGGCAGTAAAGTTTCAGATATCTCACACAGCAATATTTTCACTGATATTTCTCCTAGTGCAAAGAAACATAAACAAATGAAACTCCATCAAATTAAAACTCTCTGCAGAGTTAAATAAACCATCATCACAATTAAAATGTAACTGACTGTACGAAAGAATGTATTTGCCAATGATACATTGTACAAAGTTTTAATCTCAAAACTATATACAGAACTCATAAGAATCAACACCAGGAAGACAAATAATCCATTTTAAAAAAGGGCAAAGGACCTGAACAGACACTTCTCCAAGGAAGGCATACAGATGGCTCATAGACATATAAGAAAATGATCAACATAAACAGCCATCAGAGAGATGCAAATTAAAACCACAATAAGATACCACCTCACACATGTCAGAATGATCATCACTAACAAATCAATGAACAATAAGTGCTGGTGAGGATGTGGAGCACTGTTGGTGGGAATGCAGATTGATTGGTGCAGCCACTGTGGGAAACAGTATGGAATTTCTTCACAATTTAAAAACAGAGTTGCCTTTTGACCTAGGGATTCCATTGCTGGGATTATACCCCAAGGATCCTGAAACACCAATTCAGGAGAACCTATGCACCCCTATGGTCATAGCAGTGTTACTTATAATAGCCAAGTACTGGAAATAGGCTAAGTGCCCATCAATAGATGAGTAAATTTTAAAAAACCAAACTGGTACATTTAGATAATTGGATACTATGTAGCAGCAAGAAACAAGGAATTTCTACATTTTGTGACTGCATGGTTGGGAGCTGGTGACTAGTGTGCAAGGTGAAATAAGCCAGTTGGTGGAAGACAAATAGCATACCACTTTCAAGAGGACCTGATGAACAAAATAAACTAACAAGCAAAATAGAACCAGAGGCATGAAAACATGGAACAGAGTGACTGCTGTCAGAGGGAAGTGGGAAGGGGAAGAACCATGGAAAGAAGGGTAAGGGACTAGTCAATGCACATGTATCAGTGGTGACCCATGGCCATGGACAATGGTGTGGTAACTGACTAGGAGTGGGGGATGGGCTGCATAGAGGAGGGCAAAGGGATTATTTGGTAATAGAATAACAATAAAAATGTAATTAATTAAAAGCTACAATATTAGCATAGTGTTTGCACATCCTATTCACATCCTCCCATACACTTAAAATCACCTCTAGGCTACTTATGATGTAAATAGTTATATACTATATTGTTTAGGGAATAATGCAGACAAGAAAAATGTCTGTATTGGGTAGTACACATGTAACAGCGTAACATTTTTTTTCCAGATATTTTTGAACTGTGAATGTGGAATCTGTGGATACCAAGTGCCAACTCTATTTCCAAAAGCCATTCAAGGTAAACCAATCTCTTGATCCACTGCTGGGCTGATTTCAGTTTTCTGTCTCCTGAAAACATCTTTGCACACAGTTTTCTTTTAGAGTCGGTAATTGTTTTAAGCTCAGGACTCAATTCCTTCCAACTTCAAATACCTTCCCTGCTTAGGGGGTGGTAAGGAAAACACAGCTTCCGCTATTTACAGTGTCTAAAAATGTTTCTTTACCCTATTAACAATATCAACAGTTTTAACTTCATGGCACCCTAAAAATGTTCCTGGCGCACTGGCACCCTGGTTGGGAAATAACAGTCCAGGAAAATAGTCCAAAGGCAGAGTAGAGCCTGGGGCATTAATCACATGTTCACAAGTTTCCCAAAGGTCTCTCTCAACATTATTTTTGAAAATAGCTTGGTTCCATAGCAGTCCCAGGAATTTAGACATCAATGTCAGCATTGACTTTGTGGCTGCTAGGCTCAGTTCCATGGGTGACTCACACTGTGTATGCATACATATTTGTCCTGGTGTCCCTGGGCACCCACTCCATGTCATAGCCTGTGCCGGTTCCCCTCACTTACATTGTCTTAGTTAATACCCCCAGCAGCCCTGTTTTATGCAGCTGTTAGGTCCTTATTGAAGAGACTATGGCTCAGAAAGGTTAACTGACTTCCCCAAGGACAGAGTTTGGATTTGAACTAGAGTTTGGCTGGCTCAATATAGTAGGCTGCCTATCACTCACAAACAAACTTCAGGTGATTCCACCAATCTAGCTCTGAAACCTAATATGAGATAGATCAAGACAGTTAATGTACAATGATAATCTGTAAATGTTATCATTTATCAAGAGATAGAATGCTAATTTTAACAATGCAACAGTGCAAATTTTCTCCAATTGAAAAAGGTCTTGTTCTGACTTCTAAAAATGTCAGACCTTTTAGATCCTTAAATTACACATGTCCATGTCCCTTGTCCCACCATGTCCCACTAGAATATCATTCAGTTCACAAAAACAGTGTTGAATACATTCCATGGGCTCAGAAGCACAATGCATAAGAAAAGGTACTAATGGTCTTAAAACTTAGATGGTTCTCCACTCACGAAGCTCACAGTTGCTGGAATGTCCTAGCAGCAGAAGGTAGCAGAGATAGGATGAAGATAACTTCAGGAGCAGGTGCTTAAGACCTTCAGTTTTAACTGCATTTAGATACTGTGCTTGTCCCAGGAAGGTACAAGTTCACACAAAGCTGACTGCTCATTTGCATACTTGTTACCCACACCTGACAAGTGAGGACTGGGGTTTCATTGGCAGGATTGAGTCTGAAGGACCATGTTCAATAAATCCTTAAGAAATGTAAACAGGAGATCCCTATAAGGCCTTTCCATGAGCACCACTTCTAACACAACATGGGCACCCCTGGGATGGAGATGGGCCTCTGTGCCAATGACACCAGGTAACTGTTTTGAAAAGGCAGGCAGGAATGTAGAGCATGTTTGCCTTATATATACAGAGAGGTGATTTTCCCTCAACACCTGGGCAACCAGGTAACAAAGAGATGGAAAAGAAAAATATAAGGAAAGATTCAGACTCAGAGGGGATACAGGCAAAGGGGGAAGGGCACCTTCTGTCCCTTGGAACTTGAACTCACTAGATGCTCTTTCTCCTTATAAACATGGAGAATCAGCAGATCTGTGCTTGAAATAGCCTCAGTGGCAGGGAAACAAGGTCATTGAAGAATATTTTTTAAAAACACTGAGGACTCAATAAAAAGCAACATTAAAAAGGAGACTGGAGGGGATTTCTATGTTTCTAGCATATCATCTCCCTCCATCCATCCCTTCTATTTCTGAAGACTGCCACCAGGAGGACCACCAGCCTACCCTCTCTTGAGGAGCAGTTAGGAGGGGAAGGGAAACTGACATCAAGAAGGATTGGCAATATGCATAGGACCACCACAGAATTCCGTATAGAGATGTGCAGAGAAAATGTTAGGTTCTACTGTAAGGGTCAGGTATGGGTTCATCAAGCAGGAGACACATATAATTTGGGTTGAAAAGGCACATTGGGGTAGAAGAGTGTGAGCACAGGCATGAAGATATGAACGGGCCAGTGGTCCTTGGAAATACTGTGCAGGAAGTGATCAGACATAGAGCAACAAGGGAAATGACATCCAATGGTGATCATGTTTCAGGATTATGTAATAGCCAAATAGTTACTGAGTTGGTAAGGCCTAGTCCAAAAGCAGGTATTAAATACTCCACAAAACACACTGAACTAACACAGCTTTTTAAACACGGAATTCCTAATATAAAATATATATCAATTCTATAAATAGAGTACAAGTTCAAAATTAATTTTTTCATTTATTATATTCATTGTACTAAACTTCTCATACCCGAAAAAGTTCAAAGGGAATCCACACTTTACAGATGTAGAAAGCATTTCCAAGGACTATCACCATGGAATAGAGTCCTATGTCATTTCAACTGCTAGCAATATTCAGCATTAACCAGAAATATGCAGACAGCTGAACACCACAATCTTTCAGTAAGAAACACCAGTTCTAATCTCAAAAGGCTCAAATCTTTTCCCTGGCTGGTGTGGCTCAGCAAATTGAGTGCTGGCTTGCGAACTGGATGGTTGTCAGTTCAATTCCTAGTCAGGGCACATGACTGGGGCCAGGTCTCCCATTGGGAGCTTGCAAGGAGTAACCAATGGATATTTCTCTCTCTCTCTTGATCCCCCCTTTCCTCCCTCTCTAAAATAAATAAATAAAATATTTTAAAAACTGTTTAATTACATAAACACTAAACAAATTTGAGTCTCAAAAGGGAACTTGAGAACCCCATCAGATAAGAAACTACCATTCACATTTTGATGGTTATTTTTCCTTATATCTCTATACACACACACACACAAACACACATGCACACACACACATACACACATACACAAGTGTGCACATATACTTTTACATAAGACATCAAAGGATTCTCACTGTTTTTTCAGTCAACAATAAATTGTGAATTCCTTTTTGTATGTAATTTCTTAAACCAAGTCCTCATAGTTGACATTGTTAGTGTGAATCTGAGTTATCAGTATTACAGCAAGTAATTTAAAGTGTACCATTTTCAATTGTTGCACTGATCATCCTTGAATATTTATCTTTCTGTACTGGTCTAAACAGCTGAATAGAAAGATAAGCATATTTTAGGTTGGGAAAGGTGGCGACAGAGTAGAGAGCAGTGCTGATGGTGTTCTTGAGTACCAGAACAGCTAGAGGACAGGATAGGGAGCTTGAGATGTCTTCAGGTCCCTAAGAATTGGAGAGGTCAGCATCTGGACTCAGGAAAGCATAGCCCAGAGGCAGTGGAGACCTGCAGGAGAGCAGGTGAGGCAGTTCCGGACGTACTGGCTGGCAGGCCGAGGTCGTCTCTGGGCAGTAGCAGCTCTACCCAGAGAGGCGCATTTAACTGAAGCCAGCTCTAGGCTCCTGGGTGACTAGAAATCTGAACAGTGAAGTGTGGGCAGCAAGGGCAAAACCCGGAGGGAACAAGGAATTGAACTCCTGCAGGGGAGGGACTGTGTGAGAGACTCGCTCTGGCAATAGGGAGAGGAAGCTCCTCACAGGGCCAGAGGCTGAGGAGAAGAGTCCTGTGGGGAGCAGGAACAGGGAAGCAGGGAAGTGCACCGGCAGGGGAGACCAGAGAGCCGAAAAAGGTGCTGCTGGGCCACAGGGGAAACAGCAGCTTGAAGCCCCTGCGAGGGGGCATGCCCAGCCCTGCGCACCCACACAGGCCCCCAGGCTCCCTCGGGAACTCCAAACTGCGAGCCAGGAACTAGTAGCTGGGGCAACTGACCCTCCCATTGCTGGGGACAAAGGCCTCACTGCAGACTCACAGGGAGAGGCGCATCACAGAGGCAGCGTAAAGGACTCCTCAGAGAGCTGGTTGGCTTGGAGGATTCGCTCTCGCCCGGGGGAGCTGGGCAGTGTTGGCAGACCCCGGGCACTGTTGGCGGTAGGGGACTGCCTCGTCTGGGAGCTGCGGGGGCAGGGCCAGTCATCACAGGAACCAGCGAGGTTGCAGGCTGCCCTGCAGGGGTGCCAGGTGCCCATCACAGGCAGGAACCTTCGCCAGGAGCTGGAGGGGACACCTTGAGGGCCCAAGAATACTGGCAGCCCTAAAACCCAGCTAAGCTACTGAAGGGCCAGCCTACCTGGGGGCTGACACTCAGAATCAGTCCTGACTGTGACAATCAGAGACCCTGCCACTCCAAGACCAGCTAGACTATAGACTGCAGAGACCTGACCAAGAAAAAGAGGCAGCCTCAGGAAATGGATTGCTGCTAATCTCAAGCACCTGAGTTATACTGAGAGCTACATGAACTATTAATCCTCAACACATCCTTTTCAAAAGCTACTTCTCACATATTTTTAATCCCCCCTATCTCAATCCACCTAAATACCCAAGACCCTCCCCCTATTCTTGATTTACAGTCTACTCACTCTCTGGCTACAACACATTCCCAGCCCTCAATCTAAGTATTCCTCCCTTCCCCAGCCACCTAAACCCTTTCTTTATTCTTTTCTTTCTTCCTTTTTCTTTTTTTCCCTCCTTTTTTTTTCTCTTTTCTTTTCTCTTTCTCTTTCTTTTTTTTTTTTTTTTTTTTCTTTTCTTCCTGTTAAAGCCCACAGGTCCTGGCTCCACCTGGACCAATCAGAGATCATAAAGGGTGAACAGACACCTAAACCCTTTCTTTATTAATATTGGTTTTTCTTTGTCTTGTGACTTTTTCTTTTTCTTTCTTTTTTTGTTCTTTCTCTCTCTGATATAAGCCCAGAGGTCCCGGCTCCACCTGGACCAATCAGGGATCATTAAGGGTGAATAGCCACCTAAACCCTTTTTGCTTATTATTATTATCTTTTTTATTTCTTTTTTTCCTTTTTTTTTTTCTTCTTTTTTTCCTGCTAAAAGCCCACAGGTCCAGAATACAACCAGACAGCCCAAATAAAGGACACACCAAGAACAACAAGTGGAGAAAATCTGGGAGACTGCAACATTGAACTCCACAAATCTCCTATCACAGAAGGGTGCTCAAGTAAGGCAAGGAAGCAAAGCAGGTTAATCCAAGGAAAAAACAACAACAACAAAAGAGAAAGATAAGCATATTTTATATTTTGTTATGTTTTCCCCAACACCTATAATGGCAACTCCTATTTATACCCTGGTTAGATTAGGCTGGTGTGGGAAGTGAGGGAGAAGCCTTAGTTACTTGCCTTCTAATGGGTCCACATCAGCCATGCAAAAACTCCATAATGGAGCATGGATTGTGCATCTAAACACTCAAGTTTTTAGCCTCATACACAGCCAGCATCACACACAGGAAAGATCAGTCACTGGCTTTGTTTAGTCCTCATATGGAGGTGCCAACAGGCTTGATGGGACCAGAGTGGGCAAACCCAAAAATAAAAGTAGAGGAAAAAATGCTATTGGGACAGCATGAGAGTCTCCCATCTTAAAAACTGCTATGAATTGCCCTGGCTGGTGCCACAGTGGATAAGGTGCTGGCCTGTGAACCCAAAGGTCACTGGTTCAATTCCCAGCCAGGGCACATAACCAGGTTGCAGGCCAGGTCTCCAGTCAGCTCTGTAGCTGGAGGCAAGTGAAAGGCAACCATACATTGCTGTCTTTCTCCCTCTCTGCCTATGTCCCTTTCTCTCTCTCTAAAAATAATAAATACAATCTTAAAAAAAAAAAAAGAACTTCTATGAACAAACACTGATTATCTATGTATTTTGCACCAGATCTTTTTCTTGACATGTATAACTAATAACATGTGTGAAGTTCCCTTTAAATTACTTTTCCTACTGCTCATTATAACCTGAAGCAACTTACAATGTTTCTAGGGATCACACTGGATAGACTATTTTCTTTAGTTCCAGCCAGTAGATGTTGAACCAGACTAATAAATAACCATCATACAACCCTCACTGAACTTTCTAAAAGAGCTATAAATATATTTAACAACTCACAGCATAAACACATTTCCCGCTCCCAACCAGGATTAAATACCTTTCAGAAACACAATTTGTTATTAATATTTGTATCTAAACAACAACAAGAAGGCTCCATAGGACATTTGAAATGCCCGTTTCTTCCAGAAAAAAATACAAGTCTAGCACTTCCTGTTTTCCTTATCCTGGCCCTTAAAAATGCAGACATTTGCAAACATTAGTGTTGTTATACATATTGACTTTTATGTCCATTTAATTTTAGATACAAATCTACTTTACCTTAGAGACTAAACAAAGAATTATGAAGTTCTCAATTTCTTGGCCTATTTCTCTTACCAGTTTCTTTTAAATTTGTACTTTTAACAGAAGATAAATACAAATACATCAGAAGATATAAAAACTAAAAAACAAACCAGAGGAAAAAAAAAAAAAAGAAGACCCTATTTTGCCTAACCTCCACTGACAAATGGTCGTGTAATTTTCAACTCTGTATCTTACAATATCCTTGTTCTTGGGCCAAAAGTAGCTTTAGCATGTTGTTGCCTAACATTCATCCTGCCCACACTTCCAAGGAATGTCAGGTCCTCTATAGCTGCCCCAGTGGACCTAGTCATGGTTTACAAGGGCCTAATGGGCCATAGCTAGGCCAGGGCACAGCCACCTGGCCTCTTACCAGGTCAGTTGTCTGCCAGCCTAAGTACCTGTTACTTCCCTCTGGCATGACACTGGTTATACTTCCTTTTTATCCACTGGAGATTTTCTATTTGAAATAAGGATTACATTTGATAGTAAATTCTTTACCTGTTGCAATTATACAATATGAAAATATCAATCCTTATGTTAGGCCCATAAATTCCTGATGTAACTTCATTTCTTCAACAAGACATAGCTATCAAGGTAGCTAATTTATTTGTTGTTCCCATTTATGCAAAGAAGAAAAACAAACATCACACTAGTGATGAATACCAAAAGAGGCAATGGTAGGGAAATACAGATTGTCTTTAAACAGGTGAAAAGAATGTAGAGAAAATCTCTGTGTTTTTATCTGCAACACACAAACAGAAGAGCTTTCTACAGTGAAGAAGACAAAATCAAAAACAGCTTGCATCTGTTTTTCTTATTGGCAAAACTTGAGCTTAACCTCAAGTTCTGGTTTCTCTCATGAACAGCTCTATTTCTATTTCAATAAAACAAAATGACAGTAAACTACATCTAGTGACTGAAATATTACTGTACTAAATTACTCCTTCAGCTAGTCAGTTTTCACACAAGCACCCAGCTGCTTCACTGGGTGGGGTTACTGTGCTCATCAGTCAGGTGCTCCATACCCTTTTCAGGACCCCAAGTCTCTGTGGAAGCCTCTGAATAAACTTCTGCTGAGGCATAAAGATGATTTCCCAATAAGCTTTCACTATCACAAAAAGCCTGTAAGAGCAATCATTCCACTTTGAGAAAAGAGACCTTGGCATAAACCACTTGTGTTCTGTTTTGGTTTCTTCTTTGTAATGAAGGGAGGATAATTAAAGCCAAAATCAAAAGTTACACCAAAAGAAATTACATTTTTTTAAGAACCAAAGAGGTACAAAAATACAGGCTTCAATTTCCTTCCTAGGGACAGGTAAGAAAAAGTTTAGTCACCATTCCTTCAAAGGCTTCATTAAGGAGATCCCTAGAGCCTTGAACACTGACCAAAATGAAACATTCCATAAAGAAAATAGACACGGGGATGTCAAGAATAATACAGGAATTAAAGAAGCCAAAGAACTTATATGCACGACCCATGGACATGAACTAAGTCAGGGAGGATTGCTGGAAGGAAGGGAGATGCGGGGTGAAGCGGGACAGAAAGGAAAAACCGGAGCAACTGTAATAGCATAATCAATAAAATATATTTAAAAATAAAAACATAAAAAAGGTTTTTCACAGTGACAGTAAAAGAGTCATAGAAAGAAATCACAAAATTAAATAACACTCTTCACATTCAAAAAATATGATGGAAAGCTGCTTTTTGCTCCCATTTATACTGTACTGTTCCCATCTTTAAAATGGTTATTTTTTAAATTACCATTTAAAAAATTACCAAAAAAATTTTTTTTTGTTTTCTTGTATTTCTTCTTCTTAGTAAAAGTTTTTAAATTTTATTAATTTATTTTTAGACAGAGGAAAAGGAAGGGAGAAAAATAAGAGAAAATCACTTGATTGCCTCTCTCATATCCCCAGCTGAGGACCTGGACCTCAACCCAGGTATGTGCCCTCATTGGGACTTGAACCAGTGACCTTTCATTTCACAGGCTGGCACTCAATCCACTGAGCCAAATCAGCCAGGACTAAAATGATTTTTTAATGGTGTTTTGTCATATGCAGAACGATCCATATACATTGATCTGATATGAGATCAATAAAAAAGTATTCTTAGCCCCTTTTCACATGTGAGGAAATCAAGTATTGATAATATGATCAAGGTTGTACATACTATATTTGGATAAATCCAAGCCTGGATTGCAAGAATCATGAGACCTACATTCTAGCCATAACTCAGGCATTGTTAAGCTAGGTATGGATAACCCTGATCAAATTGCTGACCCTTAGTTTACTAAGTTTCCAGGCAGTTTCTTATTCTTCATATTAATAAAACACTTTTTACTTTTCTCTCTATATTACCCAATCCTTTAACCACCTTTCAGAATTAAATAGCTTCAAGTAAATAGATTGAAAAAATATACAGTAAAAATAGTAAGCATAAGAAGTCTCTAATGGCAACATTATGTATATAAAATACAATGAATTTCATGACAAAAAGTACCACCGGAGATGAATATGGACATTTATTGTGATGAAAGGGTAAATTCATCAGAATGTAGCAATCATAAACATATATGTGCCTAAAAACAGAGCACCAATTACATAAAACAGAATCAAAGGGAGAAACAGGCAATTCTAACTATTACTAGTAAAGATTTTAATCCTCCCTCTTAGCAGCTGCCAGAACAACTTGAGAGATCAGCCAATTTATTCTTTAAAGGGCCAGACAAATATAGCTGGCTTTCTGGGCCACACAATCTTTGTTAGAACTCTCCAATTTTGCTTTTGTAACACACACAGACATACATACACACACATCCAGAGATGATATATAGAAAATGTCTGTAGCTGTGTTCCGATAAAACTTTATTAATGAAAATAGGCAGTGGGATAGATTTAGTCCACCAACTATATTTGCCAACCCCTCAGCTAATAATAATTAATTTAAAAAACACAAAAATATAAAAGATATGAAAGACTACCAAGAGTCATAAAAGACATTACACCTAAAAACAGCATAAAGAATAGAATAGGTATTCTTTTCAAATATATGTAGAAAGACCACATGCTAGGCCATAAAACAAGCGGTAGTTTATTATAAACACTGAAATCATACAAAGCATACTCTCTGACCATATATGTATGTATATTATCAGCCATGCAAACTGTCTTAATCATATTGACACTGGCTCCATATTTTTAGGACAGACCTCATATATATATCTATATATATTTCTTACAAATGAATAAAGCTACACACACACACACAGGTTTCTTACAAATGTATAAGAATGCAACTCAATTAAAAATTCACAAAAGCCAATACATAAATAACCAAAATAACACATAAAAGATGTTCAACATCAGAACACTTAGTCATCGGGGAAATGCATATTAAAACAACAATGAGATGTAAATTGCCACCACCAAAATGACAAATGGTCAAAAAGACTGACATAGAACTCATTCATTGCTGGTTGGAATACAAAATGGTATACCCACTTTGCAAAACCATATGGTATTAACTTGTAAATTAAACGTATACCATATGACCTGGCCAGTCAACTCTGAAGTATTTATCAGAAAATAAATGAAAACATATATCCACAAAAAAACTTCTATGTGAATATTTATAGGAATGTTTTTCACATTTGGAAACAATTAAAATACCCATCACCCGATGAAAGGATAAACAAGGTGCAATATAGCCATACCATGAAAAATTATTCAGCAATAATAAGAAATAAATACTGATACATACTACCATGTGGATGAATCTCAAAAATGTTATACTAAGTGAAAGTAATAAAACTAAAATGATTAAATAATGTATGCTTCTATTTATATTATATTCTAGAAGAGAAAAAAAGTAGAATGACAAATCAGGTCAGAAGTGGCCTGGGGACTGGGCTCAGGTGAGGAAGGTAAGTACAAAGGCAGATACCAGTGTGTTGACTGGCCCAGTGATAGCTGGTTTAAAAAAACAGTCTACTCAGTCAGCAACAGTTTTTATGGGCAATGACAAAGGAAATAACCCTCAGAATGAATCTTGCAGAGTGTTTAAATGACAGGTTGGCTTCTCAAGCTCTCATCACATGTTTATATCTGTCTGCCTTTCCTCTCTTTAAAAGAGCCAACTCACACATAACTAAATGAATGAGAATCCAGCTGGCCTGACATCTCCTCCACTGAGATAGCATGCTCAAAATTAAAATTCCTAAGGGGCCTTGCTGCCTTGAGTCTCTCATGCTCCCTTTATCCATGTACATTTTCTGGTCAGAGCAAAGGACCAGACTCCAGCTTCACCTACCTAAAAATGCTGCTAGTATATTTTTGCTATTTGTTCAAGAAAAATAATAAAGATTTCTAGCCTTATTTCTTAAAGTATTCTCTGTCCCAAGGTATGTTCTTGGAATGCAAGGTATGCTCTTCCAAATATAAGCAAACTGTCTCACTTATTTAGGTTAAAATTATAAATAACATTTCTCTTTTCAAAAAAAGTCTCTGTTTACAGAGAGATTTAACTATGGGCCCCATTAAAATTTTAACTAACTTTCTGAAAATAAATTTTAACACGTGAAGCATCACCAAGAAACCCAAGGAGCAAACATATCCAGACTGCGTGGTGAGCTAATTATCCTCTAATTTTAAAGAGTGTTGATATATTCATGTGGATGCTACATTAAAGAAAAAGAATTATGGAAATGCAGATAAGAACTGCCTTGCAATAATAATCTGTAAAATCTAAAGAAGGCAGAAAAATATAAAGGAATTTCAGTGGCAGAAATGAAACAGATGTGGCTGGTTCTAAAAATCCACAGGAAATACCAACAGGAAGTCAGGTTGGAGAGCCAAAAGACACACCAGATGCTATTCCAGGGAATTTAACAGAAATACAAACTGGAAGGCAACAGCTTGACAGCCCATTCAAAGGAAATACAGTAATTCAAAATGCAAAAACTGTATTTCATGCGGTTTTCACAGCATCGTACCATTTTGCCTAGTGTCAAGTAAGAGAGCTATGCAAGTTTTCACAGACTTTTATAGTTTAGTGAAAGGTACAGTATGTTCAAGAGAGAAACTTAGAAGTACTCACTGACTGTCATTAACTCAATTTAAAAAAGCCTATTCATCCATCTAGCTATAGACAGAGATTTTTAAAACCTCTATTTATACATGCACCTCACAAGGAGTAACCCACCCCCCAAAATGGAATTATCTTCTGGACGGCAAGCCCCTGTACTAAAGGCTTCCCCCACTACATGAATTTTCTAAGAACCCATCTGTATCAGTGTACCAGCTGGCATTGTTGTGAGAGGCTGTGCTCAGTTTCAATAAATTTTTTTGAAGACTTTTTCAACACATTTGCCCCTTTCATAATGGGCGATTTACAAGCACACCTGCTTACACCACACTGAGTGTTTAGAAATTTTGGACCAAAAATGGCATGACTCCCATGCGCTACTCTCCCTATTCAATTGATTTCATCCTGAGTAATTATTTTTTCATTTCCCTGGATGAAAAAAGTCCTCAAAGGGAAATGTTTTGATGTGGAAGAGATGAAACAAAAAATAGCAGAAGCACTAAAAGGCATCAAAATTGATGAGTTCAAAACTGTTTTGAGCAGTGGGAAAATGTCTTAATAGGTGTATTGCATCAAATGAGAGTACTCTGAAGGTAACTAAAGTTTGAATATATAAGAATATACAATATTTATTAATGTACGTAGTTCATGCTTTTCAAATAAATGTATTGAAATGGTGGAGACAATGATGTAAAGACAAATAAATAAATAAAATAAAATAAGAATACATAATATTTATAAATAAGTTCTGTTTGGGGGTCCCCCCTTATATATATTCAGATACATGAACTACTACATCATAAGAGTCACGATCACCTCCAAAACATCAATGGCAATGAGCAATTGGGGTACCATTCATAAATAAAATTAATGTTTAAATTAAATCCAGATATTAAAACTAAATTCTCACTGGGCATAAGGAGAAATGCTTTAGTTTGTACAAAAATATATTAAAAATTGAGATCATGAGCTAAAGGTAAATCCTTATTTCTATTTCTACATTCTTCACCATTAAGCTGTTTCTCTTTAAGGTACTCTACAATCACAAGTCCTACCAATTTCAATGTTATTATTTTATTTTCCCTTTCTTGCTTTTTCAAAGTAATAGGAAATTCAATACTCAAATGTTTGACAGTGGTTGAGGACCAGAAATGTAACAAAGTGAATGAATTGTAAGTCTGAAAAATCAATTATACCAAGAAAAATATCTTTCTATGTAGATTTAAGTACACAGTGTATTCAGATAGGGGCCCCTCTGCTGATATTAAATTACAAGTTATAACAAGAACGAAGAGTGCTATAAGGAGCAGGGATACTCTCTTGATATATAGTAGGTACTCAGAAAATATAAAGAATGAGTTAATGGAAAATAATAAAAATGGATGAATTAATAGATATTATTGACCAAAACCAAGAAAAACTCAATAGATGCTATTTATTGTTAAGAAGGCTCATTTCCATTTTGTTGTGTTTTTCTTTCTAGCCAGCTGACTAGATACTGTGTTTCTGTGTTCCTGGCTAAGGGTTCCTCTACTGTTCTTGCCCCGGATGGGGTCTACTGGCCCCTGGCTTCAGAGCCTGGAGGACTGAGGGACCAGAGCCAAGGTTGCCACAAAGTAGGGAACACAAGATGAAAAGAGGGCTTCTGCTCTAAGGACTAGAAATCCAAAATATTTTACCAGTAATACTGCTATTAAAACTACACAGATGAACAGGCCTCTGTTTTGCCAAGTCTGATGATGGCTGATTCTTCATGTCTATAAAATCACAGATAAAAGTGATAAATATCAAAAGATTGGGGATGACATTAGACTTGTTACCAAGGTCATCTGGTTGCCCAGTTTAATTTTTTAGACAAACAGCTTATTTCAATGTCATCCATTTGTTACTGTAGGCAGGGTGAGTGTGGATCTGGCTGGCTACTTCGGAGGAGCTGGCTGTGCAAAGTACGCAGTGTGCTTGCATCCATGGGTGCCCCAAGACTCCAACTGGCTCCCTGATATATGTAGGCACTACGTCCAGTGATGGAAAGTGGGCTGAGCACTGTGGCATCCCCAGGCTTCCTGATGGTGAGTTTTGCAGCTCCCCTTCCTCCCCAATTAGCCTAATACTATCAACAGTCAAGAGGTGCTGGGGAGCCTCCCTTATTGATCAAGATGGTGCAAGGGAAGGTTCTTATACTGAGTGCACCAAAAGCTAAAAAGATGAATGGGTAGGGTCCAAGTGTGCCAAGCTAGCAAGATAATTGAATTAAAAAAAAAAAAAAAGCCCTCCCCTCCCTACCCATATAAAAACCATGGGCTTGAGCAGAAAGAGGAGATGATCTTTGAGATGGGAGTCCACTATTCTCCCAGGTTGTAGCACTTGAACAGACCTTTTCTTTTGCACCAGCACCTGTCTCACTCATTTGGCTTTCATTGAAGCAGGCAGCCAAACCTGTGTTTCCAATATCGTTTTTGGTAACTCCACTAGGACAGCATGGACTGTTCTAAGTTCTGGAGAGACTGAGCTAGGGTCCTAGCTACCTGTGATGGGCCTACCCAAGAAGAAGGACTGTAGGGAGTTCCCAGCAGCTACTGAGAGCTTTTCTCAGGACACTTTTCTGCACTCTTGCTCAAGGTGTCAGTTGCCTAAAATGCTGGGCTAGTGAAAGGAAATGAATTTCTGGGGAGCAGATGAACTACAAGATTGAGTAAACTGAACTGGCATACACACCAGGGATTCTCTATCCTGGTTGCTTGGGCTTTGTGTCACTTGGGTTTTGTGCTATTTGGGTCCATTCAGGACTGGTTAAGATGCTAGGACTTGCTTGTGTGTGCTTATTTGGGCTAATGGAATTATGGATCCAAGTTTTGTTCATATGTTCCTACTCTGTCTGGAGTCTCTCTGTGGTTATGGCATTTGGCTTGCACTTTTGTGCCATCAGGGACTGTTCTATTTTGACTCCTGAAGGGTGGCCACTGGGCCAAATTTAGCAAAGTGGTCCATGTACAGTTATGATCCAATGACTAAGTAGGAACTGCTTTTCTATTATAATACTATTTGGCCTATGTATACTTTAGACTGCAGAGAAAAATGACCACTAAATGGTTCCCTAAATCACTATACCACCATAAGTTGGAGTTTTTGCCAATAGTCAGAGAAATGGGACAAAATACCTTATGTCCAGGCTTTTATGTCTTTACACAATAAGGATTCAGCAAAGAAAGGTAACAAACTAATGATGCAGAAAAGGGAAGTGGCTTCAAAACACCTCCCTGATAGTAAGACACAGGAATAAAAGGAAAATGAGAAAATAAGCCTCTTTAATGTCCTGAACCTGTGAGATCCTGGATTAGTGGCAAGAAGGTGTTCCTTGCCACCACCCCTGCTGCTAGATACTCCTGAAATAGGGCTCAGAGGGGCTTTACCTTTGTATAATAAAGGAATGGTCTCCCCTATAAAGACCCAGAACACCCAATTTGGCAATACCCTATAGGTGGAATAAACCAGGAATGTCACCCTGATGGCCAGTACTGGGCCCGTAATTCATTTTCTACTTCATATTTACTGAATTGGAAGAATTCCAACCCCTCATATAGGGAGGATTCTCAGAAAATGGCAGATCTTATCACCTCCATTCTTTTATTTTTTAAATATTTATTTATTATTTTTAGAGAGGGGAAGGGAGAAGGGCAGAGAGGGAGGAAGACATCAATGTATGGTTGCTTTTCACCTGCCTCCAGCTACAGATCTGGCTGAAGACCTGGCTTGCAACCTGGTTATGTGCCCTGGCTGGGAATTGAACCAGTGAACTTTGGGTTTGCAGGCCAGCACCTTATCCACTGTACCACTAGCCAAGGCCTCACCTCCATTCTTGTCACTCACCATTAAATTTGGGCAGACCTACAGGCTCTCTCTAACATTCTGTTAATGGTAGATAAAAGACAGCTAACTATAAAGGTGACTAACAAAGAGGCTTATCACCTCCATCAAGAAAATCCCAACTGGACCCTCAATCTAGCCAGGGCTATTCTCTTGATAGAGCCTATTAGGGACCTGAATGTCAGGGACTTAGCCTTCCTAGAACATTACAAGAGGTTCATATTGGAAGGGCTTCAAGAAAGTGGTGGCTAAACAAAAAAAGCTTGAATATGACACAGGCTGATCAAAAGCACATTTGTGTGACTGACCCACAGGCACCAGAAAGTATCCAGATGGTAAATGTGACTTTTATTAGGCAAAATTCCCCAGATTTCAGAAGGAAGCTCCATTCAGATGGGGCACTAGGAACAACTCTCTCTGAGCTAGTGGACATAGCCTTTAAAGTCCACCATGCCTAGGAAACAAGGGCATTAAAGCAGACCACTTTTCTTAGAAACTGTGTGGGGAAACCAGAAGGAGAGCTGGGACCCAAAAGGAAAATCGAAGGACCCACTAGGCACCAATTAATGTGCCCATTAGCAAAGAGGAAGGTTGTTGGAGAAAGGCAGCCAGAAACCTAAGAAAAATACAAAGGATAAAAACTCTTGCTGAGAAATGTTAGAAAGAAACATGACTCTGATGACAAATGAGGAGGTCCAGGGGCTCCCTTGGACACTTATTCTGTTCCCCACAGGAGCCCCAGGTACAATTGACAGTGAGGAACAAACTAATCGACTTCCTGACAGATCCAGGAGCTATATACTCAGTGATAAATATAAAAGTAACTAAGAATAGTTTAGCTGTATTGTCAGTTATTAAAATGACTGGAAAATTATAAACACAGGCATTCCTTCAACCTCTAGAATGCTAGCTTGGGGATGAAAAACTTATGTATAGTTTTCTTTACATGCCAGATTGCCCCATTCTATTGTTGAGCATGCATAAATAACCTTTTCTCCTGAGAAGCAACAGATATGTTTAGGAGTCCCACCCAGCTCCAGTGCTCCCAACTTGCCAAGAAGGACCTGGAAATGAACTCTTCCTAGATGAGATACTGTAGCAGATTAATCAAACTTTTTTTGGGCTGATGAAACCCCAGGTAAGGTAGTTAACTTCAAACCTGTAAAAAATAACCTAAAAGAAGGGGGGGTATTCCACAAAAGAAGCCACACCCCCTTAATGAGAAAGCTTTAAAGAAAATCCAAACAGTATTGCAGAAATTCTTAAAATCTGAATTAATTTGGCCATGCCAGTTTCCTGATAACATCCCCATTTTACCAGTCAAAAAGACTCACTCTAATCAATATTAATTTGTATAGGACCTTAGGGCCATAAATGACATTTTCCAGGACATTCATCCTGCTGTGCCCAACCCTTTTATACTTTGCTGACCCCAATCTATGAAGAAGACTAAGTAAATGAACCACATAATTTAGACCACATTAGAAATGGGACCAGACATTCTCTATTGACTTGCTCTGGATAAGGGTAGTGCCCCACTGTGAGCTTAAATTAAGCCCTTTTGAGATCGTTTGTGGGACACCTTTCCAGGTTTCTGTTTTAGGAACACCCTCTTCAGATTTAGAACACGAATCAAAAATCAAACAATATGTATAATATTTAGACAAATACTATCACCTTTGCACAAGTTTGTTCATTGCAGATCTATCTACCCATCTGATGAGCCTGTACCCCCTTTCAGACAGGAGACTAAAGACCTGGAAGACTCAAGGTCCTGAACGGCATTTAGCCAAGAAATGGACCAGTTCCTATGATATCCTGCTGACAAAGCACTCTTCCCTAAAGTTCATGAGAATCAGGCCTTGAATCCACCACACACAGATTAAGCAGGCATCATAAGAAAGGGACTCAGATCTTGTTGCTGTTGTTGATACTTCAAAGGAAAACTGTACCTTTACCGCTGAAAGGGATTTAAAATTCGTCTCTTGGAAAGGGACAGTACCACCCAAACTAAGTGACAATGTTGCTTTTTATATTATTATTTTTTGGCAATTGCTATACTTTACACCTATGCTTGGACTGATAACACCTTTGTCCACATTTACCAAACAGTGGCTTCCTCAGATAACTTATCCCACTGTTGGATGTGCCACCCAAAGCCCCACTCAGGATTAGATCATGGAGGTCCTTTAGTCTCTCCAGTTTCTGATTTCACTACAGTTCCTCCTAAACTATTAGGCATATCCATTACTACTTCATTGCTTGTCAACACAACAGGTCTCACTTTGAAAGCTCATCTCCACAATGCCACCTCTTCAAATATGAAGTCCTCTACCAGCTTTACTTGTTCATCAATGCCATCCTCTAGAAACCATGTATGCTGCCTTCCAAAGACAGTAATCCTTTCTAATGGAAAGGCTTCCCTCAATTTTTGACCCCCTTCTTCTTTTGTAAATAGCAAAAATATCTGGACTAGGCCCCTTGGCATCAACTACAGAAAGTGAGATCTCCATCCATTTACCCTATAACATCACAAGGGTCTAGAGTTTTGAAGGGAAGAATTGTTACCATAGGCAGGGTGCATGTGGGCCCAGCTGGACACTTTGGTAGGGTAGGCTGCAAGGGGATGTGCAGGAGACACAGGCATGAAGGGGCACCCAATGGACCTTAATCAGCTCCCCTATATACATGGGTGCTGTGTAAAGTGACAGGTGGACTGAGGGCTGCAACATCTCCAGACTTCTTGGCAGTGGGCACTGCAGCCTCCCTCCAACCCCACTGACCCTGATACTATAGACAGTCAGAGAGCATCAGGGAATCTCACAGAGAAAACATGAAGACCCTCCAGGCAATCCCACTAGCAGATATATTAATTAGCCACCCTTTCAATTCAGGTGCTAGTCTCCTCTATATTACTGTCCTCTCTCCTCAAAGACATTTTCTCTATTTTTCCCCTCTATTCTAAACTCCTCATTCTATTTGATTGTCACAACAACTCCAAATTTCTCTAAGGAGAGAGATCCAGCTCTTTCTGTATTTTCTGATTATGACCAAGGGTAAGAAACAAGAAAAACCTTGACCTTTCATATAGAAAGAGGTCTATCACAGTTCTAGCTCCAAGAGGAGATCTTCAAGTTCCAGACATTCTACCTCTTCTTAATTCACAAGACATCCAGTCAGAATAACTTTTTCCCTCTCACTGAACAAATACAACTTTTTTCCACTACATTTCTAATAAGGTATGATTATTAAGCCATAAAACTGATTCCACAAGTACGATACACACATATCTATCTCAGTACCTACTGTATAGTCTTTGTTTTAAAGGAATATCAAATACAAGACAAGATCCTGACTTTTAACTGGTACTATCCCTTTCTAAACCTCTGCTGCCTCCAGGACTGGTTTGGTCCTGAGCCCGAGGCATGACCTGGAATTAAAAAATAGCAATTGTGGCTCTGTTCAGTGCAGGAGCAGTGAGTAAGTGGACCATGCCTGAATATAGCACAGTGTGGTCAGCAGGTGAAATCAATGGAAACTATTGTGTTAACTGTATTCTAAATCCAAACTGCTGCATCCCTGCTCACATGATTATACATCTGAGACTTCTGCCTTTGTGTCACTCACCAGATACTGTGCCTCAGCTAATGATTTGTACACATCAACTTCTTCCAACTCAACTGCAAACTTTCAGAGGGCAGGACTTACAATCCTCTCTGGAGGTCCACTTGTAGCTCTGCAGAATCCCTTCACATTACACATGCTGCCAAACTAAGTAAGAATCTGTTTTCCATATTAGGGGAATGAAAGCTTTGACTCAAGCTGGCATATTGGATGGTACTTCACACTCCATAGGTCAGTAGACTCAGCTTAGTTACTCCTCTCCTCTGGACTATGACGAGATCACTTTGTAGATGTTATTAAAAGTTTTATTTACTTTGGCCAGCATATTCTTGGAATCATGCTAGAAGGACATTTCACCCAAGAACATGAAACCATATAATCATGCTCTTCACTATCTAGGCACATATCGGCTATTTTATAATCTACTTTAAGACTGTTCATTAAATGACTACAGGATTCATTTTTTTTTTAATGTAAAGGGTGATATCTTTTAGATCTAAAGATTATTTTTCTTCTTAGAGAAAAGCAGAGAGAGCTGTACTTCTTCCTTTCATTACTTTTAAAGTTTATAGCTGCACACTACATTTCAATACTTCCATTGGTTTTTATGTTTTTTATATTGAGGTGGCTTGATGACTCCAGAAAGTATCCTTCAAGGAATCTGGAGATACAAGGCTAGAATCACAGGTGGGGGCAAATTTCATTCTTTTGACTTAAATATGAACTTGATGATCATACAATTTTTTCCTCTATAATTTGGATCCTAAGGACACATATTTCAGGATATGACTTATTCTGAATAAAGGCACCTTAAGTTACCTAGATATTTTGAAATAGAAACCTTACTAAAGGATAAACATATTACTTTTATGAAAGAAAACATCCAAGGATGACAGTGCTTCAAATCAGGATCTCTTCCATCTCAGAGGAATGGAACCAACCAGTATGTGTGTCTCTAAAGAACAATTACAGTGTAACACAATAGGATGTAATACGTATAGATGAAGTACAAGTTATTACATCAGCTAGGTGTATTCTGTGCACATGTATGTTCAAATGTTCTACCAATATTCAGATCAAGACTCTCTATTGATTCAAAGATTAATTTGTCTTTCTCAGTGATTTTTTTTTTTAAAGAAGGATGTCTGGCAGCTCAATTTGTCTTTTTTTTGGAATGTCCACTCTGGACATTAAAAACACATTACAAAGCAACTTGATAGATTCCATCATAAAAGCATCTTTATTTTCTTGTGCCTCATCTGCAGTAGCCCAACCCCCTACAGGGCTTTCTAAAAGTCCTGCACAACTACAGCCTGCCTTTGAGGCTGCCAAAGTCTCAATATACATCTTATCATCTGCCTCATATGGATGGCCTACATTTAAAAGAAGCCAGTCTTTCAGGTACCTTGCAATAATCACTACCCTTTTGTATCATTAAAGGCCATCATCAGAATGCCATTCTATTTGGAATAAAGGAGAAATAAACTGGAGAAGCACAGTGGGCATCTGACCTGGGGCAGGCACCTGGAGGGCCAGTGCTGCCCACACAGGGCTATGGACACAAGCCTTGGTCTGCTCAGAACCAAAATCAGACAGTGCAGTCCTTGATCGAATTATTCCTATAATCGTTAACTTCCATATTTTCCAAGCAAGGGTTTCAAGCAGGTGATGATACACTGATTTCTCATCAGCCTGACCTTAGTTGCTTCTGGTATTTCTTTTGCCCTCTTGTAACTCAAAGCACTGCAAAGCCAGACCTACAACCAAGGATCTAAACCCTTACTAATCAAAGTTTGGTCCACAGATCAGCAGCTAATGCATCAGCTGGAAGCTTGTTTAGAAGGCAGAATCTCCTAGAAAGAAGGCGACAGAATAGAGAACAGGGCTGCTCTTTTATTTATTTGTTAATTTTTTAAATTTAATTTTATTGTTGTTATATCACATCCATCCCCATTTTGCTCCCCTCTGTCCCCCTCCCCACCCACCCATTCCCCCCAAAGTCAATCCCACCTGTTGTCCATGTCCATGGTTCCTTTATACTAGGTTCTTGTCTAAACCGCTCCCCTTCTTTGCCTCTTCCTTCCCCTTCTCCCTGCCCACTGAAAGCCTACTCACTGTATTCATATATCTGGTTCTGTTTTGCTTATTGTTAGTTTTGTTCACTATTGTCCTGTAATGGGTGAGATCATATGGTATTTGTCCTTCACCCATAGGCTAATTTCACTAAGCATAATACTTTCCAGTTCCATTCATGTTGTTGCAAAGGTTAGGAGTTCCTTCCTTCTTTCTGCCATGTAGTATTCCATTGTGTAAATGTACCAATGTTTTTTGACCCAATCATCCACTGATGAGCACTTAGGCTATTTCCAGCACTTGGCTATTATAAATAGTTCTGCTATGGACATATAGGGGTACATAGGTTCTTATGAATTTGTGTTTCAGTATTCTTCAGATATAGTCCTAGTAGTGGCATTGCTGGATCAAAAGACAGTTCCATTTTTAGTTCTTTAATGAAACTCCAGACTGTTTTCCATAGTGACTGCACCAGCCTGAATTCCCACCAACAGTGCACAAGGGTTCCCTGTGCCCCACACCCTCCCCAACACTTGTTGTTTGTTGATTTGTTGATGACTGCCATTCTGACAGGTGTGAGGTGGTATCTTATTACGGTTTTAATTAGCATATCTCTGATGGCTAGTGATGTTGAGCATTGTTTCATATGCCTCTGGGCCCTCTGTATGTCTTCCTCAGTGAATTGTCTGTTCAGGTCTTTTTCCCATCTTTTTTTTTTTTTTTAATTTTATTGTGGTTGTATTACATCCATCCCCTTTTTGCTCCCCTCTGTCCCCCTCCCCACCCACCCTTTCCCCACAAAGTCAATCCCACCTGTTGTCCACATCCATGGTTCCTTTATACTAGGTTCCTGTCTAAGCTGCTCCCCTTTCTTGCCTCTGCCTCCCCCCTCCCCCCATCCCCTTTCCCCGTGACCACTGAAGGCCTATTCATTGTATTCATATATTTGGTTCTGTTTTGCTTGTTGTTAGTTTTGCTCATTATTGTCCCGTAATGGGTGAGATCATGTGATATTTATCCTTCACTGACTGGCTTATTTTACTAAGCATAATACTCTCCAGTTCCATCCATGTTGTTGCAAAGGGTACAAGTTCCTTCTTTCTTTCTGCTATATAGAATTCCATTGTGTAAATGTACCAAAGTTTTTTGATCCAATCATCCACTGATGGGCACTAAGGCTGTTTCCAGCACTTGGCTATTGTAAATAGTGCCATCATGAACATAGGTGTACATAGGTTCTTATGAATTGGTGTTTCAGGATTCTTTGGGTATAGTCCAAGTAGTGGAATTGCTGGATCAAAAGGCAGTTCCATTTTTAGTTTTTTAAGGAAACCCCATACTGTTTTCCACAGTGGCTGCACCAGCCTGCATTCCCACCAACAATGTATGAGGGTTCCCTTTGCCCCGCATCCTC
>PVIW01008000.1:0-65799 GCA_004026585.1 Noctilio leporinus | reverse complement strand
TGCGTAGGATATCCGAAAGTTTACTGCCTATATTTTTCTCCAGGACCTTTATGGTGGCACTGCTTATGTTTAAATCCTTTATCCATCTTGAGTTTATTTTGGTGCATGGTGTAAGTTGGTGGTCTAGTTTTATCTTTTTGCATGTTGCTGTCCAGTTCTCCCAACACCATTTGTTGAAGAGACTGTTTTTACTCCATTGGATGTTCCTTCCCCCTTTGTCAAATATGAGTTGACCATGGAGTCCTGGGTTAATTTCTGGGCTCTCTATTCTGTTCCATTGATCTATATGTCTATTCTTATGCCAGTACCATGCTGTTTTGATGACAGTAAAAATATGGAACGCTTCACAAATTTGCGTGTCATCCTTGCGCAGGGGCCATGCTAATCTTCTCTGTATCGTTCCAATTTTAGTATATGTGCTGCCGAAGCGAGCACTCAGTCTTCTTTACTATGACTTATTTTGTGTCCTAACATGTGGCCTATCCTAATGAAATGAAAAATTTACTGAATGTCCTTCTGAGCAGATTAAACTACACTGAAGAAAAAAGAAGTAAACTTGGAGACAGAAAACAGAAATGGTCCTTAATGAACACGGAGAGGAAAAACAGCTAAAAACTAACAAAGCTTCAATGAATTATGAGATATTAAGTGACTACCATATATATAATTGGGGAGGAGAGAGACATTGGTACAAAAATATATATTAAAAAAAATAAAAGAATGGGAGTTTGATTTTTCTAAATTTGATGAAAAGTATAAACCAATAGTTCTAAGAAGCTCAATAAAGCAAGCCATCGTAAGGGAGATGGGGATAGGGGACACATGATCAAATTTTTTTAAACCAAAGAGAAAAATCTTTAGCATACCCAGACTAAAAAACACATCATATTTGAGGTGAGTAAGAATTACCACTGGCTTCTCAACAGATAGAAAGCAAGTCAGAAAACAATAATTTCTCTGTGCTGAAAGACTATCAAGAATTGTATATCTAACAAAAGTATATGAATACAAGGAATAGGCCTTCAGTGGTCAGGGGGAGCAGGATTGGGGGGAGGGGGGAGGCAGAGGCAAAGAAGGGGAGCAGCTTAGACAAGAACCTAGTATAAAGGAACCATGGACATGGACAACAGGTGGGATTGACTTTGGGGGGAATGGGTGGGTGGGGAGGGGGACAGAGGGGAGCGAAAAGGGGATGGATGTAATACAACAACAATAAAATTAAAAGAAAAAAAAAAGAAGACTGAAAATCATATCAAGCATCTTCTCTGGCCATATGGTATCAAACTAGAAATCAATCACAAGAAAAAACCTGAAAAATACACAAAGACATGGAGACGAAATAACATCTTGCTAAACAATGAATGGGTTAACAATGAGATCAAAGAAGAAATCAAAATATACTTTGAAATAAATGAATATGAGAACATAATAGCCCAAATCTATGGGACATGGTTGAAGCAATCCTGGAAGAGAAATTTATTGCATTACAGGCCTACCTCAAGAAATGAAAAATATTACATTTAAAAGAACTAGAAGGAAAACAACAGATAACACCTAAAGATCAGAGCAGAAATCAATGAAATAGAATTTTTAAAAATACAAAAGATCAATGAAACTGAGAGCTGGTATTTTGAAAAGATAAACAAGATGGATAAACCTTTAACCAGGTTCACCAAGAATAAAAAGGACCCAAATAAATAAAATCAGAAATGAAAGAGGAGATGTAACAACTGAAACCACAGAAATACAAAGGATTGTAAGAAAATATGAACAACTATATGCCAATAAATTGGACAGTCTGGAAGAAATGGATGAAATGGATAAACCCCTAGAAACATGTGATCTTTCAAAACTGAATCAAGATGAAACAGAAAATCTAAACAGATTGATTACAAATAATGAAATTGCATCAGTAATCAAAAACTCCCAATAAATAAACTTCTTGGACTGGATGATTTCACAGATAAATTTTACTTAACATTCAAAGAAGAAATAACATCTGTTCTTCTCAAACTATTCCCAAAATTCAAGAGGAGGGAAAAATTCCAAACTCATTTTATATGACCAGTATTATTCTAGTTATAAAACTAGATAAAGACACTACAAAGAAAGAAAACTATAGGCCAATATCCTTGATAACCATAGATGCAAAAATCATCAACTAAATATTAGCCAACCAAAAACAGCAGTACATTAAAAAGATTATAACCCATGATTGAGTGGGATTTATTCCTGGAATGCAAGATTAGTACAATACCTGCAAATCAATTAAAGTGACACACCACATAAAGCAAAATGAAGGATGAAAATCATATAATTAGGCCCTGTCTGGTGGCACAGTGGTTAAGGTGCTGGCCTGTGAACCCAAAAGTTGCTAGTTCGATTCCCTAGCCAGGGCACATAACCAGGTTGCAAGCCAGGTCTCCAGCCAGATCCATAGCCAGAAGCAGGTGAAAGGCAGCCTTACATTGATGTCTCTCTCCCTCTCTACCTCTATCCCTTTCCCTCTCTCTAAAAATAAATAAATATTAAAAAAAATCATATAATTATATCAATAGATGGAGAAAAGCATTTGACAAAATCCAGCACCCATTTATGGTAAGAACTCTCAGCAAATGAGGAACAGAGGAATCATATCTCAACATAATAAAAGTTATACATGACCAACCCACAGCTCACATTATACTCAGTGGATGAAAACTATAAGCATTTCCCTTAGATCAGGAACAAGACAGGGATGTCTGCTTTCACCACTCTTACTATTATGGCTGGAAATCCTAGCCATAGCAATCAGACAAGATGAAGAAATAAAAGGCAATCAATTTGGAAAAGAAGTAAAACTTATTTGAAGATAACATGATACTGTATCTAGAGATACCTAAAGATTCCACCAAAAAACTATTAGAGCTGATAAATTAAGTAAAGTAGCAAGATACAAAATAAATATCCAGAAATTTCATACACTAATAATGAACTCTCAGAACAGGATACTAAGAAAACAATCCCATTTACAGCTTCATAAAAAACAAACCTCTAGGAATAGATTTAACCAAGGATGTAAAAGACCTGTATTTGGAAAATGATAAGACACCGAAGAAAGAAATTGAAGAGACAGCTGTCTGGGTTAGGACAATGACATATGCAACATGCCAGCAAACAGTAGTGGCTGATAAGCAGTACGGGGGCATCATGGACTGCACTGAGTACATCCCCAAGGAGCACAGCAATGCTGTCCTGGAAGGGCAACCCAGGAAACCTCATCCACTACTTCCCCATGCAAGCCCTCAACTTCGCCTTCAAGGATAAATGTTATACAAGCAGGTCTTCCTGGGTGATTGGACAAGCACATGCAGTTCTGGATGTATTTTGCTGACAACCTGGCCTCAGGCAATGTTGCCAGAGCCGCTTTCTTCTGCTTTGTTTTCCTCCTGAATTCACCTGAACCTGTGTGATGACTGACATAGGGAAATCAGGCACCAAGCTGGAGTTCAAGGGCCTGGGAGACTGGTGAGGACCACCAAGTCTGATAGCATCTAGAGCCTATACAAGGGTTTCAACATCTGGTGCAGGGCATTACCAACTACTTGGCCTCCTACTTTGGAGTGCATCTTGTGGTCGAAGGCATGCCACCTGACCCCAAGAACACCCACATCGGGGTGAGCAGGATGATCACCCAGACCAGGAAGGCCTGGAGGGTCTCCTACCCCTTACACATTGTGTGGAGGCAAATGCTGATGCACATAGTTGGTTGCAAAGGAGCTGACATTTGTACAGGGAGACTGTGGACTACTGGTGGAGAAGGAGGGGGCCACGGCCTTCTTCCAAGGCACCTGGTCCAACATTTGCAGGACCATGGGCAACACCTTTGTGCTGGTCATGTAGGACAAGCTGAAGAAAGTCATCTGTGTCCCTCACCTAGACATGGGGGCCAGGAGAGCCATGTAGAATACTTCACTGTTAGGGACCAATGATCTTACAGAAATTTTAATGTTCTTGCCCAGCCAGATCATGTGTAGAGTGCTGGGAAGGACTCTAGAATGCTCATTGTGATCATGATAGCTAGCACCCTGATTCCATGCATTGATTAGGAGGATGGAAACCTGATGTCCTCCTGGGCCCCCAGGGAGGGCTGCTCTGCCACACAGGCCTAAAGCCCACGTGTTCACAGGACCTGCTGTGTTTAGTACTTAAAGGAAATCATGTCACCCATTTGTACTTAAGCACTATCCTCTGTGCTGAGCTGAATATTTGCTATTACTTCTGTGTTGGGTATTCTGCTGCAAACAATTAAAACCAGACACAGGAGGGAAAAGAAACAAAACTGAAGAAGATGCAAATAAATGGAAGTGTATACTGTACTTGTGAAGGAAGAATTAACATTGTTAAAATGTCCATACTACACAAAGCAATCTCTAGATTCAACACAATTCCTATAAAAATACCAATAATGTAATTCACAGAACTAGAACAAATAATCCAAAACTTACATAGAACCACAAAGACCCAGGATAGCCACAGCGATTTTGAGAAACAATAAAGTCCTACCCTGGCTGGTGGCTCAGTGGATAGGCGCCGGCCTGTGAACCCAAAGGTCACTGGTTTGATTCCCAGTCAGGGCACATAACCAGGTTGCAAAATAGGTCTCCAGCCAGGGCTGTAGCTGGAGGCAGGTGAAAGGCAACCATACATTGATGTTTCTCTCCCTTTCTTCCTCCCTCTGTCCCTTCTCTCTAAAAAATAATGGAAAAAAAAAAAAAAAAAAAAAAAGAACAAAGTCAGAGGTATCATGCTACCTGATATCAAACTATAATACAAGGCCATGGTAATCAAAATAGCATGGTACTGGCTAAACACAGACATACAGATTCATGGAACACAACAGAAAGCCCAGAAATAAACCCATACCTATATGGCTAATCAATATTTGACATATGAGGCAAGGACATACAATGGAGTAAAGACAGTCTATTCAATAAATGGCATTGGGAAAGTTGGACAGATATGTGCAAAAGTATGAAGCTAGACCACTTTCTTACATGCTATTAAAAAACCCTTAAGCCCTGGCTGGTAGCACAGTGGTTAAGGTGCCGGCCTGGGAACCCAAAGGTCATTGGTTCGATTCCCCAGCCAGGGCACATAGCCAGGTTGCAAGCCAGGTTGCAAGCCAGGTCTCCAGCCAGGTCCATAGCTGGAGGCAGGTGAAAGGCAACCATACATTGATGTCTCTCTCCCTCTCTGCCTCTTTCCCTTCCCTGCTCTCTAAAAATAATAAATAAAAAAAAATATTTTTTAAAAACCTCAAAATGAATTAGACTTAAATGTAAGACTCAAACCAGAAAACTCTTAGAAGAAAACATAGGTAGTAAAACCTCTGACATTTCTCTTAGTAATATTTTTTCTGATGTATCTCCTTAGGCAGGGGAAACAAAAGAAAAATAAACAAATGAAACTACATCAAACTAAAAAGTGTTTGCACAGCAAAGGAAATTATCAATAAATTGAAAAGACATTCAAAATGAATGGGAGGACATATTTGCCAATGATACATCTGATAAAGAGTTAATACCCAAAATTTGTAAAGAATACATAACACTCAACACCAAAAAAACCCAAACAATCCAATTAAAGAAAATGGGGTAAGGACTTGAATAGACACTTCTCCAAGAGAACATACAGATGGCCTACAGACATAGGAAAAGATGCTCAACATCCCTAATCATCAGAGAAATGCAAATTGAAACTACAATGAGATATTACCTCACACCCATTAGAATGGCCATCATCAATAATCAACAAACAAGTGCGAATGAGGATGTGGAGAAAAGTGAACCCTTTTGCACTCTGTTGGTGGGAATGCAGATTGGTGCAGCTGCTGTGGAAAACAGTATAGAGGTTCCTCAAATAATTAAAAATGGAATGGCCACTGCTCCCACTTATGGGAATATATCTAAAGAAACCAGATACACTAATTTGAAAAATACATGCATCCTTATGCTCATTGCAGCATTATTTATAATAACCAAGATATGGAAGTAACCCAAATGCCTTCAATAGATGAGTGGATAAAAAAGTGGTGGTACATATATACAATGGAATAAGAGCCATAAAAATGAAATCTTACCATTTGTAACAGCATGGATGGACCTAGAGGGTATTATGCTAAGTGAGTAAGTAAGACAGAGAAAGACAAATATCAATGATTTCACTTATAGTATATGTAGAATCTAAAGAACACTATAACGAATAAATAAGACAGAAACAGAGTCATTGATACAGAGAACAGACTGATGGTGGCCAGAGAGGAGGAGGTTGGTGGACTGGGTGAAAAAGCTGAAGGGATTGAAAAGTACAGATTGGTAGTTACAAAATAGTCATGGGGCTGTGAAGTGCAGCATAGGAAATATAGTCAATAATAATGTTATAACTATGTATGGTGCCAGTTGTGTATTGGAACTATTAGGAGGAACACTTTGTAAAGTGTATGTCTGACCACTATACTGTATACCTGAAACTAATACAAAATAACATTGACTGTAAACTGTAATTTAAAAGAATAAAAAATGTTCAGATATTCTATTAAGTTGTAGAATAATTTAACAATTATCCCTTTTTGAGATATCCCATGTTCCCTTAATTACTTTGATGTTTTATTTGAAATCTTTTGCCATATTTATAATAGCTGCCATAAAAACCTTATCTGTTAACTTCATCATCTCAGTCTTTTCTCAGTCCCTTTTTATTGACTGATTTTTTTCTTGGTTGTAGGTTATATTTTTCTGCTTCTCTACCTGCCTAGTAACTTTTAATATGTTCTACATAATGGATGTTATATTTTTGTGAGCCTAGATTTTGTTGTCTTTAATGGAGGGGTCTCTTCTCGCAGGCTGTTAATTTCCTTACGTACCGGTTTGATTTTTCTTTAGACTTAAAAAAATATTCAGCTTTGAGATAATTCTATATAAGAAATAATACAGAAACTAGGTGTACTTTCACCTAGTTTTCAACAATAGCAATGAACATCTTGCATGACTTTGGTACAATATTACAAACAGAAAATTTACATGGTTACAACACAGGAACCTTATTCAGATTTCAGTTTTATGTGCAGTGTGTGTGTGTGTGTGTGTGTGTATGCAGTTTTATCACATGGAGATTTTGTGACCTCCAACACAACCAAGATACACAGCAGTTCAGTCACTAAGCAGCCTAGAGTCCAGCTGCTTGCCACCGTGTATACCTATAACAAGAGGATTTGTGGGGAAGGAGGTAGGATTTTATTAACAGGGTACCCAATTTGAGGGGGCTGGGAGCATTCCTGCTCCAAGTTGAACTCATTCCTAGAGCATAGAAATTCCCTTGTTCCCCAAAAGATAGAAATCTAAAACCAGACCAGAAGTTTCTCAACATTCCTTATCTGTAGCCCAGCGTTTGTTACTAGAATGGGTCCAATCTGTCCAGCTCCAGGATTTCTCTTTAGTGTACATTTGTGAGGTCTGTCTCTCCTCTGCCCTGTAGCAGCTTTCGCCCGCTGTCTGCGAGTTTAACATAGGATGCCAGGTCACTCCAGACGGCCTTGCAAGGAAACCTCCATTCGTGGGGTCCTGGCGCCTGAGGCTACCTGTGCTCTTGGGGCCACAGAGGATTCCTCTTTCACATCTTCATATGCAGCTCCAGCCTCCGTGCACACTGCAGGCGAGAACCCAAGGGCCTGCGCCCATTAAGGTGCGCACCCAGTGCCAGGACTCCACATCAGAGGGCTGCCTTCCGACCACTTCAGGCATAAGCCTGCACGCGCCATGGGGGGTTGGGGGGGAAGGGGGGTGTAAAGCAAGAGACAGCGGACATCTGCCTCTCCCAGGAGCCCTCCTGCCCAAGCAGGACAAGCAGGCTTCTGTCCGCATTTTGTTTTAAAGCGCCTCGCGGAGTGACCACTTTTTCAACTAATGTGCGCTACTGTTGGTCATGTTTGTCTTTGCTCCTGCTCTAGCCACTGTGATCCAGGAAAGAGCCATGTCTCTATAAACAGGCGAAGGAGCGCTGGGTTCCGGTTTAGACCCAGGCTGGGGGTTCTGCCCCACAGATCTAGCAGGAACTGTGCAGCCTGAGTCACAAGCTCCCGTGAATGTTTACAGTAGCCTCAGGGTGTGGAAAGACTATCAAGCCCTGGCTCTGGGATCTTTCCAAGTCTGCCTCTCTGCCCCTCCATTAGCAGGCTGCCAGTTGCCGGAGCAAAGCACTGGTGTGTTTATAGTTGCCTCAGGCATTCTCCCTCCTTTCTAGAAGTCAGGCTGCTTCAATCTGCTGCCTTGGCAGCTGTTTTGATTCACCTTTCTGGGGGGAGGTGCTGGCTCGGGGAGGTCCAGGTTCCCCTGGAGTGGGGTCTACCTGCCTCCCAGCTACTTGGGCAGACCCATCTTACACTACCACAAGAAGCTCTTGTGATACCTTTTTACAGTCACAGTGGGCTGTTTGCTCAGCATATTTCTCTTGAAATTTAGCCAAGTTGTGTGTGTATCCATAAGTTATTTCTTTATTGCTATGTAATATTCTATATTATGAATGTACCAGTTTGTTTAACTGTTCATCTATTGAAGGACACCTGACTTGTTTCCAGATTTTGGTAATTATGAATACAGCTGCCAAGAACATTTGTGTATAGGTTCTTGTGTGTACAGAGTTTTCATTTTTCTAGAATAAATGCTATCATTAACAAATCAACAAACAACAAGTGCTGGACAGCATGTGGAGAAAAGGGCACCCTAGTGCACTATTGGTGGGAATGCAGACTGGTGCAGCCACTGTGGACAACAGTAAAGGAGGGCCTCAAAAAACTAAGGATGGAACTGCCTTTTAACCCAGTGATTCCAGTACTGGAAACACCGAGGCCTGTCCATAAAGTGTCCAGCTACATAATATGGAAAATATAGACATTTAAAAAAATACAAGATAAAAACATTGTACATAGGAAAATGACACCTCAGTCCCCATCGAAGTAGGCACCTTCTTTACAGAATGGAAGAAAGCCAAAATCCCCCACTCTGCAGTTTGGGGATAGGGATTTGGTGAGGCTCAGTAGACTAGCCTTTGTCCTTTTCACAACAAGAAGATAGGAGGGGCCATACCCAGAAGATAGTGACAAAAAGGCTTACAGTGCTATGCAAAGTTCTGTCAGTGGTCAGCACTGTTTACTGTACACATTACATCAAAGGGGACTTAAAATAGGGGGGCAGCCATCAATCTTCCACGCAGATAGGCACTCACTTTCGCTGGGTTAGAGGCGCACACACGCAATCTCTCTCTCCCACAGATGGGACTACCTGCAGACAGACATGTGGCCTGAGAACTCATGTTGTGTGAGAAAGCGGGGAGCAAAGGGGAGAAAGGGAGACATGTGGCTTGCGCAGAGAGGGAATTACCTGTGGTATAAGAGTTAGGAAGTGTGTGCAAGACCCTCCCCTCATGGGGTATAGTAGCTGTCCTGAACTTTGAATTTATAACTAGAATGCTATGTTGTGAACTGTTGTGTTCCTGAAAGATGGTATCTTTGCTTGTCTGTTTGAAAACTAGCTTAATCAGGCAGGACTGTATATTTTGGGTGTTTTTAAAGGAGTGAGATTTAATGGCATAATTACACCTTTAATATAAATCTGTATACCCCTTAGATAACCAAAGTACCTTTTCTTTTCACCAAACGTTGTTATTAAAAGTAATCCCTAGCAGCAGACAAATTGGGCCCATTAAAACTGAGGACCCCACCCCCATCCCCGCCAAGGGTCCTGTTCCATCTTGGGCCCTCACACAGCTCTCCCAATTGCCATCAGCTGCCCCATCGTATTTTCCTGAATCTCGATGATGGTCTGAAATCTTTTTCGAAGGTGATTTTAGTTTTGGGAAAAGCCAGAAGTCGCAGGGTGCTAAATCTGGGCTGTAGGGGGGCTGAGTCACCTGGGTGACTTGATGTTTCACCAAAAACTATGTAGGTGACATGGTACATGAGTGGGTGCATTGTTGGGATGGAGCAGATCTGTTGATGCAGCTCTACTCAGTCACTTTGAATGCAACAACCACACAGTACACATGCTCACTCAATGGCATCTACAGCCCCCACTGATTATACAGTGAAGTCATCATTGTCACACATGCACATTCCAGTCCACTCTCCTTGGCTGCCAGGTTACATTGATGTCATGCAAACTGTTCTTGTTACATTAACAACAGTTCAACTTTTTCCAGATGTACCTCATACATGAGTATATATAAGTTTACAACATTAGTGATCATAGAATTCCCACCAATAATTTCTATCATTAGAAGTAAGAAAAATCAATAAATTCTATTAAAATGTTGAAAAATATATTTCATGGATTTTTCTGTTGGGAGAAATGGAGTTTAATGATGGTCAGTGTAGGGAAACCAACCTGTTTCCTTTGCAGGATTTTAGGCTGCAAGTTCATGTTTGCAACTCAGGTAGCAGAAAGCCAGTTTATAATTTGGAGTTTGTCCTTTTATAAATATATCAGTGGTTGTCTGTACTTGTTAGGCTTCCTAATCATTTGTGGCAGTAAAGAAATACAGGTATGCCATGGGGAAGTAAAGTACAGCATGGGAATATAGCCAATAGTATTGAAATAACTAGGTATGGTGCTAGGAGTGTACTGGAAATATCAGCAGATCACTTTGTAAATTATATAGTTATCTAACCACTATGCTAACATAAAATAATATTGAATGTCACCTGTAATTAAAAATAAAATTTAAAATATACAGATATGAGGATTATACACCTAAAGATTCTGAAACAGTAGGTTTGGGTAGGGCCTAGACATCTGTGTTTTAAAAATACTTTTTGGGTAACTCTGTTGTGTTTCTTGATTTGAGAACCACACAAAGATGGAATATACATATTAGTAAGAAGAGTTAGCTCAAAACAAGCCTGTATTAGTCAGACTCTTGGTAACAAGCAAATGTCAGAAACTCAACAGGCTTGAGCAAAATCGGATTTACTGGCTCATGTAACTAGGGAGTTCAGAGCAGAAGTGGCAAGAGTGTTCCATGATTCTCTACAGGGGTTCAAATGATCTCATTAGCTACCTCTTTTCTCCTTTCTCCTTCGCTTAGCTTTTCCAATAGCCCTTTCATGTGGTGGGAAATGTGGCTTCTGACAGCCGTAGACTTCCATTTTTATTGTTCATAATTCAAAAGTAAGAGACCTGCTTCTAGCATTCTATCAAATTACATGGATGGGCTCAAGGCCTTGCTTGGTTCCTGCATCCAGTCCTTTGACTAACCACTGTGAAAAGGAGGATGGTCATGTGATAATGAAGGATCAGGCAGGGCCTTGTGATTGTGTTTCATCAGAACCATTTAGAATGGAAGAGGTGCAGGTTTTCAGTGGAAAAAGGTGTATTGGGAAGATTAAAAACACAGAAATACTATACTGAGGCCCACCATTCTGAGTATAATGTAAAGACTTCTGGTGGCAAGGTAATTTATTATGGGCATTAATCATTTAATCTTTAATTATCATTTATTTAGCATTAAGCATTTAATCAAATGATGCAAAGCTATTATTTGAATTTCAAGCAGAAAATTTTCTGTTGGTGTTATTGTACAAGTTAAGTCTAGGCTATACCTGCTACAGTTTGAAAAATATATCTTTATTTATTTATTTATTTAAGATTTTATTTTATTATTTTTAGAAAGAGGGGAAGAGAGAGAGGCAGAGAGGGAGAGAGACATCAATGTATGGTTGCGTTTCACCTGCCTCCAGCGACAGACTTGACTGGAGACCTGGTTTGCAACCTGGTTATGTGCCCTGGCTGGGGAATCGAACCTGCGACCTTTGGGTTCGCAGGCCGGCGCCTTAACCACTGTGCTACCAGCCAGGGCTCCTGAAAAATATATCTTTTAACCCCAATTTTCATGGATGTGGTAGACAACCTCCTACATGGCTTCCAATGGTCCTTCCCTCTCAGTATTGACATCCTTGTGTAATCTCCCTCCCCTTGTATATAAGCTGTACCTAATGACTTGCTTCTACTGAAAAGAATATGCAAAAGTGCTTAGATGTCGCTCCCAAGATTGAGTTATAAAGACTGTGGTGACTTCTGTCTTATTGGCACTGTCTTGCCTTTTTGGTTGGCTTACTTTGCTGAAGCAACTGCATACTGGAGAGGTACAAGTGTCAGGGAACTAAGGACTCTCACCAATAGCCAGTAAGGAAAGGAGCCTTGCCAGAAACAGCATGAGTGATCTGTGGAAGGATATCCTTCCCCAGTGAAGCCTTGAGATGGCTACAGTCCCAGATGGCATCTTGATTGCAGCCTGTGAGACCCTGAGCCTGAAGTTCCAGCTAAGTGGTGTGCAGATTCCTGACCCAATGAAACTGTGAGGTTATAAATGTTGTTTTAAGTCATTAATTGGTAGATAAATTTGTTTGCAGTAACAGGTAAAAATACAATGTGAGACTTAAAATAAAAGTTTTAACATTCTGTACATATACTTCAAGGATTATTGGGACATAGTAGAGGGTGCCTGTTCTCTTACACCTGGGTTCTGGTGATCCAGTGATGACTACTGCATTGTTTCATCTTTCCTGAGTCTCCTTTGTTAGTTAGATCTGGGTTTCTGTGTTTCCTTTGCAATCACTTAATTCTGAATCACAGTGCTCCCCACCTCACATGTTAATTCAGTCAAGGGCCAGGACAAGGGTGAGGCAACTGAGGAGCTTAGGTACAAAATTTAAGTAGGCCTTAGCCACCTCTGGCTCACGGTAGTCCTAACTCTGATTTAGCCAACAGAGCCGTTTTGTGTGTTGGTTCCTATTCTTACAAAGTGAATCTGTTTACCTGTGATGATGTCCTAATGCTCCAGGAGGAACTGAGCTTTGGTTCTACACCCAAGCTTAGGTAGATAACTACCTAGTATATATATGTCTTTGTGTGTGTGGCAAGTATGTGTTTGTGTAAATCTGTTTTCTTAGATAGGTTTAGGAAAATCTTTTTGTTCATCCCTTTCTTAGTATATCCCCCCCTCCAAGGGAGGAAAAGTTGCTAATTTAGTTGGTTAGGGCCCAGGACATTCCCTGGGTCCTGCATTACTAGTAGGCAGGGTACTGTGCTTTAAATGTCTGTACCTATAAGTGGTATCCTCATGTGGTATGCACACCCAAGCAGGTCCTGTCTTGCCAGAACAGGCCAGGCATTTTTCTCCTGGGTAGTTACGTGATGGCAGAGTCTGTTTTCTCTTGAGTCCTGCTGTTTTTGATTTGGGGGAGGAGACAGGAAGCCCATTTAAGCCTGTAGGACTAAATTACATTCTTCAACCCAACTTCTGTCAGAGCTCAGCATTGGGAGTTACTGAGTGCTGGCTTGGCTATTTAATAAAGTAATAATTTCTCCACTGGTTATTGTTTCTTTTCTATTTAAAAAAGTTTTTATTTATTTTTAGAGAAAGGGGAAGGGAGGGAGAAAGAGAAGGGAGTGAAGAATTGATCTCAGTTGGTTATCTCTCACAAGCCCACAACCAGGGACCTGGCTTGCAATCCAGGCATGTGCCCTGACCAGCAATAGAACCAGTGACCTTTCAATCTGTGTGATGAGCCATACCTGCGAAGGGCTGGTTACTGTTTCTTAATGATAGCTCTTATGATTGGAAGATGTACAGGCAGAAGAGGTGAGGATAGGGCAGGATCTGAGCTTAATGCCAGCCTGCTGCCATTGAAACTTCACCTTGCATTCCTAGATATTGCTGTTCACGGTGGGGCTGAGTATAAAGAGAGAGTCTGGAATTCAGAGCCAAAGTGCTATGTGGGAAAACTTTGGCTTTTGTTTAGTCTACAGCTGCTGGTTTTAATTATGGCAGCCTAGCTGCAGCAGGTGGTTTTGTTGGCTGGGGCCGTGGATGGGGTTGGCAAGGAAAAGGGTCCTTTTGGGGTCAGAAACAGGTTTAACTGAGACTAAAGCCTGAGTGAGCAGGAATCTGGTCTTGCTAATGGGAGAGAAGTATTTTCTCAGGGCAAGGAGAACCTCTTTAGCAGCTTGTAGACTTGCAGAGACAGTGTTACATGTTAGAGCAGAGTGCATAGGGAGACGGCCTACTTGATGGAACTAGAGAAAACTAATGTCAGAACGACAGATCTTTGGTGCTTAGGCTTTATGAGAATGCATTTTGTGATTAGAAAACACAGGCCCATCTTCCTTCTCACCTCATATCTCTTGTTTTTCAGCAAAGGCAAATTTTGTTCTCCAAGGAGGATCAGGTCCTTTTGCACTGGGAAATTAGATGGCAGCAAGGGATTATGATTTATTTGGGTTTTTATTTTTTGATGTTTCCCTTGGAGTAGTAAAAATTAACTAAAGCCTTGGGAACTAAAGAACTAAGGAAAAATTAACTTTTGGTGAGAGGCCCTTGACAAAGATTGTTGCTTTTCTGTGGACTCCAGGAAAAAAAAAGAATAGCAACTTCACAAATGACCTACACCTTGAGTTTCTGTGAGCCTTGGATGTAAATGAATTCAGTTGCATTTAATTTTATAGGCTGTCGTTTTCAAATGTTTAGCATGGACTGACCAGCATTCTGGCAAGACAGAAACCACAGAAAAAATTTTTTCCTCTTGCTTTTTTTTTTTTTTTAATTCTATCCTTCTTTCAGTTAATATCAATGGCCTTGGTAGGTAACAGCAATGTGGGAACTGTGCTTTGTCTAAATGAGTGGGAAATACCACTCATTTAGTTCTAAATTAAAATGGATAGGGAAGCGGCATTGATATTCATGTGTGTTTTACTGACATGCCAAGGGAGAGAAATTATAGACACCCAAGGGTTGGGAATAGGGTTAATTTACTTTAGGTGGTACGAAAGAAACACCGCTCATTCTAGGGGGAGATTCCTGGGCTGCCAGCTAGGCAGGACTCCCAGGTTACCTGCCTGTAGACACTGGGCAGAGTGAGATTGAAGGGAGAACTGTGGGTTCTAATTCCCTTGAGACTTTTACTTCTTCATATTTGGACTCAATTTAATTTCTCCATAGGAACTTAACAGCAAAATGTGGGAGTAGGGGGCATACAAATTGACATCATTTTAATTCCCTGGTGAGTGACCCTGTTTTTTCTTTTTTTCATTGCGTTTAGAGAGAGAGGGAAGGTGGGGGTGTAGAGAGAAAATCAGTGTGGGAGTGCCTAAAACTTAATTTAATTTTAATTTATTACTCATTGGATTAGAACAAGGCAGCTAAGGGTTCAGACCAATCAGGGATGAGAGTCTTTCTGGATCACCCTGTCAGACAAGCAAACTCCACCCACCAAGTGCTGACTAAGAAGTATCTGGAATGAGTGGTAGAAAACAGAAAAGAATATCATTCATGGTCTTGTGAGTCACTGCAACATCAGGGACTAACACTTATTCTTCTAACTCATTATAGTAAGTCTTAGTTACTGAGGCCAGCCAACTCCTAAAGATTCAGGGAAAAGGTGAACTTAATGTGAAATACATGTGAATATAAGCTATGTGAGGGGTGGACAACAGTAAATACTTCCAGTGTGTCTGCATCTCACTCCCAAGGCCCACTTGATTTCAGCCATAATGGTGGCAGACAGCTCACCTCCAGCCTCTTGCCTTTTCAAGGAAACATCACACTTCTTTCTCCTGCTTCAAAGAATCACTTCCCAAATAAACGACCTGCATCCAGCTCCTAGTCTTTGGCTGTATTTTCTGGGGAAAGCTGCTCTTTTTTGGTTTTGGTTGTTGCAATTGCCCATTTGCTGTGTTAACTGGACAATAAAGCACCAGAAGGTGCAAATGCACATCCCAGGTACCAATATAACTCTCCATGACCCCATTACGTAACAGCAATCTTGGTTCCTCATGATGATCAGAGTTCACTGCTCTTGCAACATGGTTACTTTTCTTATTGTCTGTTGGGCCACCCTCATAAGGATCACAAAGTGATTAGGTCTCCATTTATAGGTTCAGAATCAGTGCAGTCCTTGCCATGCCTTTTGGTGGAAATAAACCCTTCTGAGAACCAGGGCCCAAGATCAGACAGCCCAGGATAGTGGGAAGGGAAGCACACATTCTCTACACAGATTCACTGAGAATGATGGAGATATGGGCCAATACCACATACACCTCTTGGTTCTGTACCCATATGTTCAGCTATTGGGCCATAAACTCTACATCAGCCATTGACTGAATGGCACGTACTGCATCCTGGGGCACAGGATGCCTATCTTGCAGAGTATTATCCCAGAATTGGTGCCTTAGCTGACCTTTAATAGGATATTCCAACATTCCTTTAGTCCAATTACTTCTGTATGAGTCAAAACTCACCTAGAATTGTCTCCCAAAGTTGCTGCTGAAATCAGGGGTAGGCTGAGGGAATTTTAGTCAGGCTTCAGAGGATCTGCTTTAGGGAAGAAATATTAGTATTATTTAAAATGACCAGAGGACGGGACCAAGAGGGTGGAAGAGTAAGTGGAGCTACAGCAATCTCCTCCCAGGACCCATCTGGAATTACAACTTAATTGAAAACAAATCATCTGAAATATCCAAGAGAACACCAGCTGGAAAGAAGTCCTATAACCACAGACAGAACAGAAGAGGCCGCTTCATCACAACGTGACTGGTAGGAATCACGGAGACGCGAGAGGGCTGGCAGGGCCCCACCAGAGGCAGCACCAAAGGGTTGGAGCCAGGGGCTTCACCTGACAGAGGTTGGGTTCTGGTTGCCCAGCTGCGTGTCCCAGCTACAGAAACATGGCAGAGAGCAGAGCAGCGCGTCCAGCTGAGAAGGGCAGAAAGTGGTGGGGTTTACTAGCCTAAGAGAGCGCTGGAGACAAAGAACTACTAAGGTGACCACAAGTGAAAATTCATTGGCGCCTACTTACCCTGGGCTCCAGCGGAGGGAGGGCAGAGAGGACTGGAGATGCGTGGGGAGAGTTTTTGACGGTGGCTTGGAAGAGAGAAGTGGGGAAGTAGCTGAGGCCGTTCTAGCGCTGACTCACCTCCCACACCGCCCTACCCTGCCTCAAGCTGCTTCCGGTGGAGGGGTCCTCATAGCCCCACCCATTGGAAGCAACCTGCTCCACCCAGCAGTGTCTGAGCCTGGCGCCTGATCAAAAATCATTAATTTACATCTGAATCCATCTCTCCCACCCTATGGCATCTGAGCCTGGTGGCTGAGCATGGATACAATAGTTTGCATCTGAGTTGGTCTTCCTCACCCAGTGGTGCCTGGTGGCTGATTACAAACCCATTGATTTATAGCTGGGTCAGTCAGTCCCACCCAGTGGCATATGAGCCTGGAGGCTGCTAGTGGATTCCTTGGTTTGAAACAGAGTTTGTCTGTCTCATCCGGTGGCACCTGGGCCTGGTGGCTGAGCACAGATTCAGTGATTTGTAACAGAATCAGCTTGGCAGCTGATCACAGGTTCATTAGATTACAACTTAATCTGTCTGTCTAGCCCAGTGGTACTTAAGGTAACCACTAATCACAGATTGATTGGTTTACACCAGAGCTAATCAGTCCTGCCCAGAGGTACCTACCCCTGTTAGCTAAGCACAGATCAATTGGATTAAAAACTGAAGGGCACAGACAAAAACAGTCCTGATTGGCTCCAACAGGCTGACTAGGCCCAGATTATGAAAGGATCTGATGTCACCAGAGGTGAGTCCAGGAAGTAAATATAGTGCACCTCTGCATGACAGGGGGTCACACCACAAAGACAGGAACTCAAAAAAGTCAATCTAAAAAGCAAAACAAACAAGAAGAGAAATATAAAAATGGGGAGAAAAAGAAATAATCCATCATAGAAAGGAAAGGAGGAATCCCCAGAAAGATGCTAAGTGAAATAGAGGTAAGGAAACTATCAGATATGGAATTCAAAATAAGTATGATAGAGAAGTTCAATGAGCCCAGAGGGCTCAAGGAAAACTACAAGTAACTCCAGGGGAACTATGAAGAACTCCAGAGAAGCTACAAGGAACTTACTGAGAACTACACCAGCATTAAAAAGGACAGAGAGCCCTGGCTGGGAACAGTGGATAAGGTGCTGGCCTGCAAACCCAAAGGTTGCTGGTTCAATTCCCAGCCAGGGCAAATAACCAGGTTGCAGGCCAGGTCTACATCCAGGTCCGTAGCTGGAGGCAGGTAAAAGGCAACCATACATTGATGTCTCTCTCCCTCTCTGCCTCTCTCCCTTCCCCTGTTTCTAAGAATAATAAATTAAAAAATATAAGCCCTGGCTGGTAGCACAGTGGATAAAGTACCCGCCTGCAAACCCAAAGGTCGCTGGTTCGGTTCCCAGCCAGGGCACATAACTAGGTTGCAAGCCAGGTCTCCAGCCAGATCTGTAGCTGGAGGCAGGTGAAAGGCAACCATACATTGATGTCTCTCTCCCTCTCTGCCTCTCTCCCTTCCCCTCCCTCTAAAAATAATAAATAAAATATTTAAAAAAAAGGAAAGAAAAAAAAGATTAAAAAATATATACATTTTTAAAAAGGACATAGAAACTATCAAGAGCCAGAAGGAAATGAAGAATACAATTTCCAAATTGAAGAATACAGTAGAAGGAATCAAAAGCAGGCTAGAGGAAGCAGAAGATTGGATCAGTGAGCTAGAGGACAACATAGAAAAATATTTCAAGACAGTGCAACAGAATGAAAAAAGACTGAAAAACAATGAAGAGGCTTTAAGAGAGCTGCAGGACAACATGAAATATGATAATATTCATATCCTAGGGATGCCAGAAGGAGAAGAGATACAAGGGATGGAAAACCTGTTCAAAAAAGTAATGATAGAAAACTTCACTAACTTGAGGAGTGAAAATGTTACTCAAGTTCAGGATGCACAGAGGGTCCCGATGAAGATGAACCCAAACAGACCTACTCCAAGACACATTATAATTAAAATGGCAAATGTCAAAGGCAAGGAGAGAATCCTAAAATCATCAAGAGAGAAATAGCAAATAACATATAAGAGGGCTCCAATAAGGTTAATCAGATGATTACTCAACAGAAACAATACAAGCCAGAAGGGAATGGCAAAAAATATTCCAAATAATGGAAAATGAAGGCCTGCAACCAAGAATACTCTACCCAGCAAGGCTCTCATTCCAAATGGAAGGTGAGATAAGGAGTTTCCCAGACTAAAAAAGACTAAAAGACTACACCTCCATCAAACCAGCATTGCAAGGGATGATAAAGGGTGCTTTAAAAAGATGAAGAAACAGAGAGAGATAGAGAGGAACACAGGTGCAAAGGGGAAAAATGTCAATGAATAAGTATCTGTCAATAATAACCTTAAATGTAAACAGATTAAATGCACCAATCAAAAGATATAGAGTAGCTAAATGGATAAGAAAACATGACCCACATATATACTGTCTACAAGAAACTCACCTCAGAACAAAAGATTGACACAGATTAAAAGTGAAGTGCTAGGAAAATATATTTCAAGCAAATGGACAGGAAAAAAAGGCTGGGGTAGTAATACTTATCTCAGACAAAATAGATTTTACAATAATGGCCATAAAAAGAGACAAAGAAAGACGTTTCATAATACTTAAGGGAGCAACCCATCAAGAAGATATAATCCTTGTAAACATATATGCACCCAACATGGGAGCACCCAAATATTTAAGAAAAATATTGGAGGACTTCAAGAAGGATATGGACAGCAACACATTAATAGTAGGGGATTTTAATACCCAATTATCAACAAGGGACAGATCTTCCAAGCAAAACAAAACAAAACAAACAAACAAACAAACAAAAAGCCCCAAAAAAGACCACCATCATGGATATTGTGGCATTGAACAACACTCTAGATGAAATGGACTTAACTGATGTATACAAAACTTTTCACTCCAAAGAAGCAAAATACGCAGTCTTCTGAAATGCACATGGAGCTTTCTCAAAGATAGACCTCATAGAAGAACACAAGATAAGCCTCCACAAACATAAGAAAATTTGAAATCATACCAAGCATCTTCTCAGGTCATAATGGCTTGAAACTTGTAACCAACCTCAAAGAAAAAACCCCAAAACATTCTAATTCATGGAGAGTGAATAACATGCTATTAAGTAATGAATGGGTAAACAATGAGATCAAAGAGGAAATTGAAAAGTTTCCGGAAACAAATGAAAATGAATATACAACAGCCCAAACCTATGGGACACAGCAAAAGCAATCATCAGAGAGAAATTCATAGCAATATGGACCTACCTAAACAGGTTAGAAGAAGCTTATACCAAGAACCTAACCATAAAGCTGCAAGAACTACAGGAGCAACAACAAACAAAGCCCAAAGCAAGTAGAAAGAAGAAATAATCAATATCAGAGCAGAATTAAATGACTTAGAGACTAAAGCTACAGTTCAAAGAAGCAATAATCCAGGAACTGGTTCTTTGAAAAAATCAACAAATTTGACAAGCCTTTAACTATACTGATCAAGAAAAAAAGAGAGAGGACCCAAATAAAATAAAAAATGACAGAGGAGAAATCACAACTGATACCTCAGAGAAATACAAAGGATTATAAGAAATTACTACAAACAACTATATGACAAGAAATTTCACAACCTGGGTGAAATGGATAAATTACTGGAAAGGTATAATCTACTGAAACTGGATCAAGAGGAAGCAGAAAACCTGAGTAGACCAATAATAACCAGTGAAATTGAAGAAGTAATCAAACATCTCCCAACACATAAGAGCCCTAGACCTGATGGCTACACAGGTGAATTTTACCAAACATTTAGAGAAGAGCTAACTCATATCCTTCTCAACCTATTCCAAAAAAATCTAAGAAGGAAGACTCCCAAACTTTTTTTATGAGGCCAATATATTTCTAATCCCCAAACCAGGTCAAGGCACGACTAAGAAAGAAAACAACAGGCCAATATCACTGATGAACACAGATACTAAAATTCTCAACAAAATATTGGCCAACTGGATCCAGCATACAGAGGACCCAAAGACACATGAAAGAATGCTCACATTACTAGCCTTCAGAGATATGCAAATTAAAACCACAATGAGATACCACCTCACAATTGTCAGACTGGCCATCATTAACAAATCAACAAACAACAAGTGCTGACAAGAATGTGGAGAGAAGGGAACCTTAGTGCAGTGTTGGAGGGAATGCAGACCAGTGCAGCCAGTATGGAAAACAGTACGGAATTTCCTCAAAAAACAAAAAATAGAACTGCCTTTTGACCTAGCAATTCTAATGCTAGGACTATACCCGAAGAATCCTGAAACACCAATTCAGAAGAACCTATGTACCCCTATGTTCCTAGCAGTGCTATTTACAATAGCCAAGTGCTGGAAACAGCCTAAATGCCCATCAGAGGATGAATGGATAAAAAAATTTTGGTACATTTACTCAGTGGAATACTGCATAGCAGAGAGAAAGAAGGAACTCCTACCTTTTGTGACAACATGGATGGAAATGGAGAGTATTATGCTTAGTGAAATAAGCCAGTCAGTGAAAGACAAATACTATACGATCTCACCCAATACAGGAGACTAATGAACAAAACAATCAAATAAGCAAAAACAGAACCAGGTACATGAATACAAGGAACAGTCTTTCAGTGGAAAGAAGGGAGAGAGAGGAGGGATAAAGGGAAGGAGGCAAAGAAGGGGAACAGTTTAATCAAGGAACTAGCATGGATGACCTGTGGACATGGACAACATGTGGGATCGAATGTGGGGGGTGGGTGGACAGGGTGGGAAAGGTGAGAGCAATGGGGGAAAACTGGGATGAATGTAATACAACAATAATACATTAAAATTTAAAAAGTGACCAGAGACATTGTGAAGATAGCCTTAATTTTTGCCTTGGGTAGAGAACTCACCCAGCCCCACAGATCATATATTATTTTCTAGCTTTATTGAGGTATGATCGACAAAACTGTATACATTAAGGCCTATAATATGATGTTTATATATATAGATATATACATATAAAATATACTGTATAAATGATTACCACAATCAAGCTGATTAACATATCCATCACCTTACACATTTATCATTTGTATGTATGTATGTAGAACAATTACGGTCTACTCTCTTAGCACATTTCAAGTATACAATGCATTATTATTAACTGTAGTCACTGTTGCTGTACTATATTAGGTCTAATAACTTATTCCTCTTATAACTGAAAGTTTGTACTCTGATCAACATCTCAGTACCTCTTCCCTCTATGTTTTGGACCACATTTTACTATTATAGTCATTAATGGTGCTTGCCTTCCCAGCAAACTTTTCTTTTACTGTCCCCTCCCCCGATTTCTTCTTACCTACTTATATATTGACTGTCACACTGCTTCAACTTCCATTATTAATTCACTCACTCTTACTATATTTTAAGATTCCTAGGATAATGTATATCTTTTACTTTATAACACCCTTACCTTTATTTTTGATTTGGAAGCCTTTTCTCTTCTCTTTTCTTCTTCTCTCCTCTCCTCTTCTCTCTTATTTTCTTTTTTCTTTTATTTCATTTTATTTTTTAAAACAGATTTTATTCATTATTTTTTAGAGAGAAAGGCAGGGAGGGAGGAAGGAAGGGAGAGAAACATTAGTGTATGGTTGCCTTTCACCTGCCTCCAGCTACAGACCTGGCTGGAGACCTGGTTATGTGCTCTGGCTGGGAATCAAACTATCGACCTTTGGGTTTGTAGGCTGGTGCCTATCCACTGAGCCACCAGCCAGGGCCTCATTTTCTTATTGTTGTTCTCTTATAGTTGTCCCAGTTTTTCCCCTGTTGCTTTCCACTGCCCTGCCCACCCATCCGCTCCAACGTTTAGTCCCCACCCTGTTGTCCTTGTCCATGGATCATTTATACTAGTTCCTGGACTAGTTCTTTCCTCTTCTTTCCCCTTTCTTATCTTCCTTCGCCTATTCCTCTGCATGCTGTCAGTTTTGTTTCAATAACAAGCCTCTAGTTCTATTTTGTTCATTTGTTTGTTTTGTTCATTAGGTTTCTTTTATAGGTGAGTTCATATGATGTTTATCTTTTGCTGCCTGGTTTATTTCACTTAGCATAATACTCTCCAGTTGCATCCATATTGTCATGAAAGGTAGGAGGTGCTTCTTTCTTTCTGCTGTGTAGTATGCCATTGCATAAATATACCACATTTTTCTCATCCACTCTTTTAATGATGGGCACTTAGGCTGTTTCCAGGACTTAGCTATTGTAAATAACTATGCTGTGAACATATGGGTGCCATAGGTTCTCTTCAATTGATGTTTCAGGGTTCTTGGGGTATAATCCCAGCAATAGAATCACTGGATCAAAAGGTAGTTGCATTTTTAGTTTTAGGAAGAAATTCCATTCTGTTTTCCACAGTGGTATACCATTCTATATTCCCACCAACAGTCCATTAGGGGTCTCTCTTCTTCACATCCTTTCCAGCACTTGTTGTTTGTTGATTTGTTAATGACTGCTATTCTGACAGGTGTGAGGTGGTGTCTCATTGTGGTTTTTATTTGCATCTCTGATGGCTAGTGATGTTGAGCATCTTTTCATATGTCTATGGATCCTATGTATGTCCTACTTGGAGAAGTGTCTGTTCAGGTCCTTTGCCCATTTTTTTTTTTGAATATTTTATTTATTATTTTTAGAAAAGGGGAAGGGAGAGAGACAGAGGGGAAGAGAGACTCAATGTATGGTTGCATTTCACCTGCCTCCAGCCATGGACCTGACTGGAGACCTGGCTTGCAACCTGGTTATGTGTCCTGGCTGGGAATCGAACCTGCGACCTTTGGGTTCGCAGGCCGGCGCCTTATCCACTGTGCTACCAGCCAGGGCCATTTTTTAAGTTGGATTATTTGTCTTCCTGAGACTGAGTCATGTGAGTTCTTTATATATTTTGGAGATCAAATCCTTGTCTGAGGTATCATTGGCAAATGTATTTTTCCATACAGTTAGTTCCCTTTTCATTTTGATGATGATTTTTAGCGTGCAGAAGTTTTTAGTTTGGTGTAGTCCTATTTGGTTAGTTTCCTTGCCCTAGGAGATATATTGGGAAAAATATTGCTGCATGGTACATATGAAGTTTTACTGCCTATATTTTCCTCTAGAACTTTTATGATGTCACAGCTTATGTTTAAGTATTTTATCCATCTTGACTATATTCTGGTGTATGGTGTAAGTTCGTGGTCTAGTTTCATTTTTTTAAAGATTTTATTTATTATTTTTAGAGAGGAGGGCAGGGAGGGAGGAAAAAAGGGAGAGAGAAGCATCAATGTATGGTTGCCTTCCACCTGCCTTCAGCTACAGACCTGCCTGGAGACCTGACTTGCAACCTGGTTATATGACCTGACTTGGAATCGAACCAGCAACCTTTGGGTTCACAGGCCAGCACATATCCATTGATCCACTAGTCAGAGCATTAATGGTGTTAATTCTTCCAATCCATGAGCACAATATATACTTCCATTTATTTGTATCTTCCTTAATTTCTTTCTTTGGTGTTCTGTAATTTTCCAACTACCGGTCTTTTACTTCCTTGGTTAAGTTTATTCCTAAATAGTTTATTTTTCTTATTGCCTTCAGCTGACCCATTCCCAGAACAGGTGCTGGTACAAGCCAGCCTTAGTGCACATCTTCTTGCTTTTTGCACGTACCCAGGTTCAGCACAGGGAGACACAAACTGTAGGTCACTGATCACTCCAAACAGGCTGCCTATGCCCAGTCACAGGCAGTGTATGACATACTTCTCAACTAGAGTCTATGCATATCTGTCTAAAACATAAAAACACACATAAAGAGGCAGCCAAAATGGGAAGACAAATAAACAAGCCCCAAATGAAGGAACAAGATAATTCTCTAGAAGAAATAAATGAAATGGAGGTAAGACATTTATCAGAGAATTTGGAGGAATGATTATAAGCATACTAAATAGCATGAAAGGAAAAGACATAGAAACCATAAAAATAAGGACCATTTGGAAATAAAGAATGTAATATACAAAGTAAATAATACATTGGAAGGAGTAAAGAGTAGGCCAATTAAAGTAGAAGATCAAATCAGTGATTTGGAAGAATTACAAAAAATGAGCAGAGCTTAAGAAACCAGTTGGGACAATGTGAAACATGACAACAAGTACATCATGATAATACCATTAGGATAAGAGGGTGAACAGGTACAAGAACTTATTTCAGGAAATAATGACTAAAAACCTCCCTAAGTCTAATGAAAGAAAAAAGACAAATAAGTCCAGGAAGTTCAGAGAGTCCCAAACAAGAAGGACCCACGGAGCAGGTGGTGGTGCTCTAATGTGGTCTGTACCTGTCCACTGGTGTGCCTGGCCCCGGGGTTTCCTAGGCGGTGCAGGCCAAGTTCAGCTCCAACCTGTGTTTTGCCCAGGGCACCCTGCTTGAGCTATTAAGCATCTGAGATGCTGCTACTTGTGCTGGGCTTGGAAATCCCCAGGTGTAGCCAAACTGTGAATCTAAGCTGTCTGCTGGTAGTGCTAGGCCTGGAGCTCACTGAGGCCAACTTGTTTGATGGGCTTTAGGAAGTTGTGAAGCTTGAGCCAATACCAGCCATTCCTCTGTGGCCTCAGGCCCACAGAGACTCACCAGCAAGCAAAAACTTCAATTTTAGGAAGAGGTCAAGCTAGTTCTAGGCCCTAAGTGTGATCTGGGTGCACATCCTGTGAGCTCCTGGGTTGTCTGTCATGACCATGTTTATTTTCTAAGAACCATAACAACATGTATATATGATTTATTTTATATTATCGTTAAAGACAGAGGGTAAAAGAAAAAGTGGTTGGAGTTGACAGAGAAGGAAACAAAGGAAGAGGATAACAGGAAAGGCCATTTTCCCAGACCACCAGGACCTTATCGTGAAAACTAAAGCTACACATCATTTCCTGAAAACACTGAGGGACTTCACCAGGAGCTTCTGGCTGCCGAGAGAGGCAAGGTCCTGTGAGGTGAGTCCAGAAAGAGGTACTACTGACTTCTTTTTCCTACTGAAAATGCTAGAGAAACTCAGAAAAGGGGCTTTTGTTTTGGCAGCTAACCTAGAAATGTATACACTAATAATCTGTTAATGTAGATAGAGTGTGATCTGTTTGATATTCCTTAATTATGTATATTAAATCATCATTTGTTAAGCCCTGGCTGGTGGCTCAGTGGATAAGGTGCCGGATTGTGAACCCAAAGATTGCTAGTTTGATTCCCAGCCAGGGCACACATAACCAGGTTGCAAGCCAGGTCTCCAGCCAGGTCCATAGCTGGAGGCAGGTGAAAGGCAACCATACATTGATGTTTCTCTCCCTCTCTGCTTCTCTCCTTACCCCTCTTTCTAAAAATAAGTAACAAAATCTTTTAAAAAATAATATTTTTCACACTATCTTCTTAAGATTGTTAGTTAATATTGTAACATGATGTTCAAAGACTGAAGCAAATATTTGTAATGCACATTTTAAACAGTCTTCCTGAAAAACATGGTTTCTTTTCCTTTGCCAAAAAAAAGCCTTAAGCTTTAATCTTTAACTAAAAAAAATGTTTACAGGCTGACTGTTTTGATATAGATGAATCAATGATCTATGTTATATATGATATAGTACATAATCTATTCAGCCTTGTAACAGGAATAGTTACCACCGATGGATAATTAACCACATGCCAAACTCTAAATTAAGGGAGCTTCATGTGGGTCATTTCACCACTTCACTTAATCTCCAAAATCTATGAGGTAAATTACTGTTATAGTTTCCACTTTCAGTCCAATTAAATAAGGATCAGAGAAGAAACTTACAAATGACAATGAAACTAACGTGTGTAGAGTGATGACTCAAACCCAAATTTACGTTTATATTCTTCTCTCCTTATCAACAGTGTGCTTAATTGTATATACAATTAATAGTAAAGAAGAATACTGGCAGATTCCTATGTTTTATAAAAGCTATAATTTATATTTCAGAAAAGGTACATAATCTATGTATTTTAATATTTTTGTCCCATTCGTTTCCTACAAGATCTGCAAGGCTGTTTATAATTTTTAAAAAGATACAATTCCAAAAACAAAAAACAAACAAAAAAAGATACAATTCCATCATGAATGTCTCATCTCTTCAAACTCAAAAATTGTGAACATGTGTCCATAACAGTGCTGTTAACTCTCCAAGAACTTTCTCCAAGAACAAGCAAGAGATTCATCGACCTGTGTTGCCTCTCACATGCCCCCAGCTGAGGACCTTGCATTTTTTCTTGTTTTAAAGATTTTATTATTTTCAAAGAGAGGGGTAGGGAGGGAGGCAGAGAGGGAGAACATCAATGCATGGTGGCCTTTCACCTGCCTCCAGCTACAGACCTGGTTGGAGACCTGGCTTGCAACCTGGTTATGTGCCCTGGCTGGGGAATTAAACCAACGACCTTTGGGTTTGCAGGCCGGCGCCTTATCCACTGTGCCACCAGCCAGGGCCGGGACCTTGTATTTTTTAATAACAAAAATTTCCATCATTCTTTTAAAAAAGACATTGAGAGCCCTGGCTGGTGGCACGGTGGATAAGGCGCTGGCCTGCAAACCCAAAGGTCGCTGGTTCGGTTCCCAGCCAGGGACATAACCAGGTTGCAAGCCAGATCTCCAGCCAGATCTGTAGCTGGAGGCAGGTGAAAGGCAACCAACCATACATTGATATTTCTTTCCCTTCCTGCCTCTCTCCCGCCCGCTCTCTCTAAAAATGATAAATAAAAAATCTTAAAAAAATAAGACATTGAGACTATGTATTAGAATTAAATCCACACCTCTGCTAAAATAAATATTTTTTAAGTTGATACTTTAAAGAGTGTAATTCCAAAACAAAATAGTCAGCTGTGGCTCAACCATGTTCTCACTGGGCAAATATAAGATGTATTTAAGTAAGATGTGGTGTGTGGGATCAGTCAGTGTGGGATGAGGTAGGCATTAGTGCCTTGGCCTTCTTGAGGGTGGATCAGAATCCTGGGCAGCATTCCACAGGGGTAGAAGACAAGATCCCCAGCAAGTTCAGTGACAGTGTCTACTTAAGGGACAGGGGAGTCAGCCCACAACAGACTGATGCAGGCAGAGAGAGCCCACAGGAAGGGTAGGGGTCCTTGAGGCACCCAGGGGACAATCTCCTGTGAATATGTGGAGGTAGTGATTTTGTACAAGTGAGCAAAGAACATCCCTTTTCCAAGTCCCTTTATTTTCACCTACTGGCAAGTTGTGGTGATGAATATGGAATACTACAATGTCTGAGATGGGCATGGAGCCCCAGGCTTGTGCAGTACGGAATCTGCAAACCTGATTGGGCTAGGATTGCTTACAGATGGATTGACTCACCCACCTCACTCTAGAAAGAATATAAGGTGACCCGCAGACAGGAATCACTATAGCAAGAGAAAGTGGGAAATGAGTCTTGGGATGGGTGAGGGGGTGCATGGTGGTGTTAGTGAGTTAGTGCTGAGAACTTGTTAAATGGGCGGTTACCTTGCCGTGGAAAGGAGTAGGGCAACTGAGGAAACCAGGTGCGATCATTAGCTTCCATGCCATCTGGAACCCAGCAATGTGCAGGCATGTTCTCAGGGGGTAGCCAGCTTGCACTGTGGGGGCTGCCACCGACTGCTTCTAGCAGCCCTACTCAGGGCCACAGGGCTGGGAGAGCCAAGGAGGAGAAGGATGGTCTCATCTCAAAAGCAGAGCTCACAATGGGGAGCAGAGCATCCAGTTAGTATTTGTTGAGTGAGTGGACGCATAGCCCTTCCTCTGTATTAATTCTTAAATCTACTCATTTGTCTCAATATGCACTGCTGCTACAGAGTGGGGTGCATACAGTCCCCATAGCCCATGGTTTTGGGGATGGGAAAGGAAGTAATACAGCTTTTAAGGTGCTTTGCATATCAATGGCTGGGAGCTAGTTCCTTAGTTATGCAGAGAGTTGTGGCCAGGGCCTGGTCTCAGGGCTATGGAAGGAACTTGGACTGTAGAGGTGCTGGCCCAGAGCTCAGGGCCTGCTGAGATTTCCTGTGGGTGTCACAGCTGGTTGCCATACCCACTGCCTCACAGGCTGTGATTAGGATTTAAAGGACAGCAGCAGCCACTGGCACTGGGCCACTGGGTTTGAAACACTGTAGAGGGACCCCACCAGTCCGTGAAGTCTCACGTGGGAGAAGACTCCCATCCGCCATGAGAAGAAACACAGGCAAGGAGCCCGTTGGAGGAGCATAATGGAGCAGCTGTGCGAGGAGCAGCAGCTGTGCAGTTTGTGGGCATGATTCCACTGTGTGACCTGGGCTAGTGAGAGGGCAGGCCCCCTCCAGCTGACTCCAAAGCAGCCAAGGACTCTGCCTTGCAGACCCCGGCTCTATCTGGGCTCTTGGGACTCGAGACATGTGGAATGGATGCTCTGGTAGGACTTGTGCCTCTCCTGGACTTAACCATGATCCAGTGTAACATGTAACATACTTTCCTGGACTATGGATGTTGATGACAGTGTACCCCAGATTCTGAAGGAGAGAGCTGACGAGTAAGGAATGGGGAACTAGGGGCTTGGTTTGGATTATAGCCCTTTGGGGAGCAAGGTAAGTGCTGGGTCTCATGAGAGAACAGGGATCTGAGCAGGAGTGCTCCCAGCGACCTCCTCCCCAGGTTGGAATATTGTAAATAAAGACCCATCTTTCTCAACACTAACTATTGGGTCATACATTAAGATGTCACACGAACAAGCCCCCTTTGCTCAGTAACACCATCACTCCCCAGTTCAGGCACCAGCTTTCATCCAGGCTCTGCAGCAGCCACTTCCCTCTTCACCTCCAGGCCCTACTCTTCCTCCTCCCCATCCCCCACAGTGTGTAGACAGGGTGCTCTTCCTACCTCCAATCAGTTCCTGCTCCTCCCCGGCCTGAACACTGGGGTGCTGCTTCCTCAGCCTCACGTCTAAGCCCTTTATGTAGCTCATGAGGTTCAGTGACCTGCCCCTGGGACCTTCTACCCTCATTTCTCTGCTTTCCTCAGCTTCCCTGGCTTCCTCACATTCTGCCGAGGCCTGAAAACATAGTCAAACCACTGACATTGCAGCCTTTGAAACAGTAGCTAAGTCAGATGGCCAACCCTCACCGCATCCTCACCTGTTTCTAATGACCTACCTCCCCTATTTGGGCTCAAGGCTGGGGGAGGAGGGATGGGCCAAGGGACAGTGGCCTTCTATACTGCAGCGATAATAATTTTTTAAAGGGTGCTTTACACTTTATGACTCAAAATATCAGTAAGTAAGGTATGTAAGGTATGTAAGCACCATACCTACCAAACTCCGGCCGTCTGGGCATTTGCACTAGCATAGGAGCTTCTTGCCCAAGACAGAGGCAGGGGGCAGGGTAGGAAGAGAGCCACTGTCTCCACTGTAAGGGCCTGCCTGGCCCTGCTGGCTGATTACAGCTCCCACAGGCCCGGGGCGGCCCTCACCATCCTGTGATGACAGCCCAGCTTGTGCTGGCTCTGCTGGCTGGGCTGCAGGGTCCCTGGTGGAGGCAGCTGGGAGGGGACTTGTAGCCATTCTTTGGGGCCAGGCTCACCTTTGATGCTCACCAAATGGGCTCAAGGATTTGTGTGTGTGTGTGTGTGTGTGTGTGTGTGTGTAGTCTCTGGGGACTCCAGAACTTGGCCCTGTTCCAGGCTGGCCCAGCAGGTCCTGGGGGTGCTGCCAGATTCTCCTTTTGTCCCCCAGGGCCCTGTGCCAGGCTCTAAGAGCAGACTGGCTGGGAGGCCCTAATGCTGCACCTGCTGCCCTCTGTCCTTGGTCTTGAGTTAAAGTGCTGGATCAACTGAGACACACCTCACTTTTCTTCAGTTCCTAATGGGAGGAACCTGGAGGCCAGGGTTGGTCCCATAGTTCAGGGAACAAATTTGTGCTGAATGTGCTATGGGCACAGATGGACTTCCATGGCAGGGCCAGATGCTCAGAGACCCTGGCGAGGCCCCAGGCTGCTGTGGTGGCTGCAGGGCAGACAAGAGGCATCAGCAGCCAGGCCGGCCTCAGTGCGTCAGTGGAGCCGCCCCACCCCCGTCCCAGGAAGGGGTCACAGGTGAGTGGGGAGGGCAGGGCAGGACAGGCTGAGGTGGCATCTGGGTAGAGGGAAGGCTGCTGCCTACCAGCCCTCCTGTTCATTCACTGACCTGTCCCCCCAGCACACATATTTTTTTGGCCATTTCTTCTAAAGAGACACCCAGCCCTTCTCTTATGATGCAGGTAGGAGGGAGGTAAGTCTAGCCTGCTTGGAGAGGCCATTGGCCAGTGACATCATTTAGGGACAGCACAGGGGCAGGGCTTCATTGGGCGATGCTCTTGGCCATGATAGGGTCACAGGAACAGTCCATCCCTGACCCTGTGCCTGAGGAGGGTCTCTAGGATGGGGACTCGGCAGGCACCACCTCCTTCGAGCAGCCTTCCCTGGCTGGGAAGGGCTGGGCTCCTGCCAGTTTCTCCCACTTCAAGGAGCTTCTTTGGCATTCCTAGTTGCTGAATCCTCGCCAGGACCTCAACTGCTCCAGCAAATGCTTATGGAATGAGTGCAGAATGGACATAATAGAGGGATTGCCAGAAGGGAGGCCTGGCTTTGTCCACACAGTGGATTTGGGGAAAGGAGTGGGACATAGCTGTTTATTTGGTAAGTGACACCGTTAAGTGACAGACAGTGGGGTGTGTGCTGAGTGAGGTCAGCTGGAGCCCACCATAGTGAGGGATGTACATCCCTCCCTCTCTCCTTCCCTCCCTCCCTGTATTTTTGTTTCCTACTCCCTGTCCAGGTCCTGGGTACCAGGCCCTGTGCTAGAGTTTTTGACACAGTGAGGAACAGGACAGAGGCAGCTCCCCTCCAGGCCAGGCAGCAGGGAGGGGGAAGTAGACATAGACAAGGTCAGGTTCCATGCCTGAGGTTCATCCATGGGGAGCAGTGGGGTCTGTATGGTGACCTGACTCAGGCTGGGCCCACAGAGGGCTTTCAGAGGGAGTCCCTTTTGGGAGAGGAGTGTTCCAGGCAGGAAGAAAGACATAGTCAAAGACCAAGGAACTGCAAGACGCCCAGGGTGCTGGAGCTCCGAGTTGGAGGGTGCACAAGATGAGAGAAGCTGAATGAGGGGCCTCATAGCCTTGGTGAGATCTGTGTCTATCCTGGGGTGGGGATACTTCCAGGAGTATCTGGAGGTAGGAGGAGCTCCTACCTGGAAATGACAGGGTCAAAATCACATTGTTAAAATGTCACTCTGCCTGTGGAGTGCAGGATGGTAAAGGAAGTTGAGGCTGTGGACCTCGATGGACTGTCCAGGAGAACCATGGTGGTGTCCTGAATTTGGGCTGTGATTGCAGGAATGGACAGTGGTAAATGGATTGAGATCTTCCAGGTAAGATCAACATTAGGGGAACGTGGCGGGAGGTGAGGGGAAGAACATGGAATTGCCTGGGAGGTATTGATTTCCTTTCCTGAGGTAAGGGAAATGCTGTAGCAGAAGCATTTCGGGTGGTGTGGGGCAGGATACGGGGAGCTAATGAGTGGCTCAGCCTGAGGGACCCTGCATCCAACCCATTCTAATACTTCTTTCAGAAAGTCCGCATGATTTCCTTTTCTTTCTTACTGGCCTTGTTCCTATGGGATTGCTCTGTTGTTGAATCCCTACCATGCTGGAGCACTAAGTCACAGGCAGGTACAGGCCTGGGAGCCCTCTCCAAGGTGAGGTGCTGGTAGCTAGGTCCTGCCTTCCCTCTGCAGCTTGTTAGCAGCAGGTGGTGCAGCTGCTGCTGTGGGTGGAGGAGCCAACAGGGCTGCTGGAGGGCTGGGCTGGAGGGTGGTCCTGGACTCTGGGCTGGGTAGTGGGGTGGTTGTCCCCTCTTCCAGGCTGGATGAGGAAGTAGTGGAGCAGATTTCCAGGCTGGGTGGTGGCACAGTTACCCTCTATTTCAGGCTGGTAGAGGAAGTGATGGAGCTGGATTCTAGACTGGGTGGGGGAGCAGCCATTCTCACCTCCACTCTGGGTGGGGAACCTTTCTTCCTGGCTTCCACGCTGCCTGTGGGAGTGTGGAGCTCAATTCCAGGCTGGGTGGGGGAACCACTGAGGGAATGGCTCTGGGCTGGTGGAAGCTCCACTGCTGCTGGGGTTGGAGGAGGGACAGGGCCTTACCCTTATGGTGCAGCCCTTCATCTCGGTTGTCATCATTCTGAGGGTCAGGTATGTTCCCATCACCCTGTCATATTTCTTTTGTGTTAATGATTCTTGTATGTCTTGCTTTTTAAATCCCATGTCCTTCATAATTCTTGTCAGTTGGAGGTCAATGTCACCCCAGGGCTGCTTGCTATACAATCTCAGTTCTGACTCCTGATTCATGGTGACCCATGGGTCTTTCATTGTCTTCTAGGCTTGGTCTTGGCTGGGGTCAACAGTCAATAATTTTTTTTAACAGTTTTTGACATTCTACAGACATAAAGTCTGGGGCATGGAACTTCCCCCTGTGTATTTTTTTCAGCACCTTTGCAGGGGTGTCCCCCACAAACAGCTCATCCCCTGTCACCATTGTATATAACATGGCCCCTAGACTCCAGATGTCAACTTTGAGGTCGTCATAGGCTTGATGCTACAGCATCTCCGGGACCATGTAGGAGAGGGTGCCACAGAAGGTGGTGAGAGGGTAGTTTGTAAATTCCTTCCCGAATCCTACCTTGATATTGATGTCACGATCTAGAAGGATGTTCTCTGGCTTTAGGTCTCTGTGCACGATCCCCCTTTGGTGACAGTACTGAACTGCTGATATCATTTGCTGAAACATGGCTGGGGCTTCCTCTTGGGTTTTGCAGCCACGCTCCTCCTGGTGGTAAGATAAGTCCCCTCCATTTACATACTCCAAGATGGCAATGTGTTTATTTCGGGTGGTAATCACCTCAAATAGGGTGGCAATATTTGGGAGAATGTAGGTTCTTGAGGCATTGCAGTTCCTGAAACTGCATAGAGTAGCCCCAGCGATTGATCATTTTGATAGCAACCTGTGTCCCAGTCAGCATGTGCTGGGCCAGTTTCACCTCAGCATAGGCTCCCTTGCCAATGCTTTTCAACGGTATGTAGTCACCAATATGGTACCTCTTACTGCCAAAAGTGGCTACAAAGTCATTAGGCATGGTGGCTTCAAAATATAGGGTGCATGCGATCAATTGGCAATAAATTTGCGTCTCCTTATTTCATGTACTTCTTATTAATTTTGAAAAACTTTTTTTCTAAGATTATGATTTAACATTACTGTTTCAGATATAAAGTGTTACATTCTGAAAGCAACTGTCATGTTGAAGGAATATAATGTTAGAGCAACCATCATTTCTAGACTGTGTACAGGGTGAAATGCTAAGGAAATTGCGGACTTCAATATCATCCCTTTGTGTACAGTTTACAATGTGAAGGTGTAGAAAGCTGATTCTGATGTCACCACACCAACAAGGAAAACTGCATAAGGTACACAAGGATCGCTCAAGTCCAGATATGATACGCAGAATCCAGGAGATCATTAATGAAAATCCAAAATGTTTACCTTGGTGTTTTGAGAGAAGTAGTTGTACTGTGAATGAAGCAAGTTGCAAACTGACATCATTTTATCTTCCAACAAGATGGTGCACCAGCACAGAATGCCAAAAAGGTGCAAGAATGTCTCAGTGTCAATGTTCCTGAATTCTGGTCAAAGGAAATCTGGCTGCCTAGTTCACCAAATGCAAATCCTTTAGACTATTATGTATGCAGCATTTGTGAGAGAGAAGTTACTAAACAACCTCATTCCAATAAAGAGGCTGTTAAAGCGAAGATAGAAAACATAATGATATCCATGGATAAAGAAAAGTGAATTAAAGCGTGCTCAAGATACCAAAGTCATATTGAGTCTATTATCACAACAAATGGAAACTTTTTTGAACAATTAAAAAAATAATGACTATGTTTATGTATTTACATATAAGAATATATTTATTTCAAAATATAACACTTTTGTGGTACATTGTTTATTTGACTAAAATTTTGCTAATTGATTGCAGGTACCCTATAAAAATAGAATAAAATACTACCTGCTTAGAGAAGGCTGCCCTGATCCACCCATTCTTAGTTCTTGTTCACTGTCTGCGCGTCCCTCAAAGGGAGAAGCATGACTGCAGTGGTTACTGTGTCCAGCATGGCAGGTGGCAACACAGTAAGTGTTTCATGAATGTTTGTTCTCTGGATTAATAGAAGAGTTTAGGGGGACAAAAGAAAACTTAGCCAACAATTTATTTTTAAAATTTGTGTCTGTTCTCACTCAGCTTTTGGAGCAGATAAGACAGGAAGGAGGGAGGCTGAAGTCTGGGTTTCCAGGCATGTGGGTGAGGCTGAGAAAAGGCCAACTGGAAGGAGCCTTGCTGTAAAGATTCAAGAAGATTGAATCTTAGCCGTTCCCTCTGGTGCCACTTGCTAAGGATCCAATGAGTTTGGATCTGCAATGAGGCTGCAAGGTGTTTCCACACTTTGAACATTCATTTGCAGACTCCACACAGGAGCTCTCAGGGGACCTTGAGTGGGCTGTTTAGACAAATTTCTGTGCTACTGAAATGAGCCATCTTTGTGGGCAGAAGTGATGATGAGGCTGGTTAACACACATTTGCAAAAACACTTGGAAACCTCTGGATCAAAGGACTTCTGCACAGGGACAGAGGGTGAGGTGACATGTTGGGTTCCATCATACCCTGTTATGGTGGCACAGAGGGAGCAGGCAGACTTGACACTTAGTGGAGCCTCTGGCACATTATATTTCAGACTAATCATCAAAGAAAGCTCCCTACTTGCAGTACATGGTGTGTTTTAATCATGTGTGTAAGTTTTTGTTCCAGCAATTATTTTCTATAAAATTTCTCTCCTAAAGTCTCAACTTTGCATAAAAGGTGATTTTAGAGTGATTTGCTTTGAGGTTTTCCCTCTACAATACTTCACTTTTGTAAGTAGTTCATTTTTATAAACATCTGTGATACTCAGTTCCTAAGCACAACATTCTCTGTTGCTGAGCTGATTGGGACCAAATGGGGTCATTTCATCAGTTATAGACAGATGTTTACAAGTTATAGTCATAGACTAGAATAAGCTCAGAAAGAAGAGTGGAAGAATATTGACTGTATATAATGCTATTTTGCCCAACTTATTAGGTCAAGTAGTTTTTTTTGGTGGAGGCTATAAGGTTTTCTATGTGCACTATCATATCATCTGCAAATCATGACAGTGTTACTTCCTACTTTCTACTTTGGATGCCTTTTATTTCTTTTTCTTGTCTGATTGCTATGGCTGAGAACTTCCAATACTATGTTGAATGAAAGTGGTGAAAGCGAACACTCTTGTCATGTTCCTGATCTTAGGGGGAAAGCTTTTAGTTTTTACCTATTGAGTATGAATCTAGCTATAGGTTTCTTTTATATGGTCTTTATTATGTTGGAATATTTTCCTGGTACTCCCACTTGGCTGAGCACTTTTTATCATAAATGGATGCAGTACTTTATCAAATGCTTGTTCAGCATCTGTTAATATGATCATGTGATTGTATCTTTCATTTTGTTTACATTGTGTATTTTGTCTTTGAATTGTGAATATTATACCATCCTTGCATCCCTGAGATGAATCCCACTTGATCATGGTGTATTATTTTTATAAGTTATCACTGGAAATGGCTTGCCAATATCTTGTTGAGGATTTTAGCACCTATGTTCATCAGTGGTACTACCTATAGTTTTCTTTCTTTGTTGTGCCTTTACCTGGTTTTAGAAAAAGGAAAATGCAGGCCTCATAAAAAAAGAGTTTGGGAATTTTACCTCTTCTTGAATTCTTTGGAATATTTTGTAAAGGAAGGAATTAGCTCTTTCCTAAATGTTTGGTAAAATTCACCTGTGAAGCTGTCTGGTCCAGGACTTTTGTGTGCTAAGAATTTTTTGAATACTGCTTCAATTTCACTAGTTGTTATTGGTCGATTCAGGCTTTCTGCTTCTTCTTGATTCAGTTTTGGAAGATTATACATTTTCAAAAATTTGTCCATTTCACTCATGTCAAATTTCTTGGCATATAGCTGTTCATAGTAATTTGTTACAATCTTTCATATTTCTGTGGTAACAGAAGGTGATTTCTCCTTTTTCATTTCTGATTTTATTTATTTGGATCCCTTCTCTTTTTTTCTTGGTGAGTGTGGTTAAAGGCTTATCAATTTTGCTTATCTTTTTAAAGAACCAGCTTCTGGATTTATCAATCTCTTCAATTGTTCTTTTAGTCTCTATGTCATTTAATTCTGCTCTGATCTTGGTTATTTCCTTTTTTCTATTCACTCTGGGCTTTGTTTGCTGTTGTCCTTCTAGTTTTTGTAGATGTAGGGTTAGGTTATTTATTTGAGATTATTCTGTCTTCTTCAGGTAGGCCTGTTTGCTATGAACATCCCCCTCAGGACTGCCTTTGCTGTGTCCCATAGGTTTTGGGCTGTTACGTGTTCATTTTTATTTGTTTCCAGAAAATTTTTGGTTTCTTCCTTGATCTGAATAGATGCTTGATATAATTTCAATTTTCTTGAATTTGTTGAAGCTTGTTTTGCATCCTACCATGTGGTATATCTTGAGAGTGTTCCATGTATATTTGAAAAGAATGTGTATTTTGTTTCCTTGGGATAAAAAGTTCTGTATATATCAATTAAGTTCATTTGATCTAGAGTATTGGTCAATGCCACAACATCCTTGTTGATTTGTTGCTTGGAAGATGTATTCATTATTGACAATGGGTTGTCAAAATCTCCTATGATGAGTGTGTTGTTCTTAATATCTTTCCTGAAGTCCTCCAAGATTTTCCTTATATAATTGGTGCTCTTATGTTGGGTGCATATACGTTTACAAGAGTTATATCATCTCGAAGGATTATGCTCATTAGTTTTATGATATCCTTCTTTGTCTGTTCTTATGTCCTTTGTTTTGAAGTTTATTTTATTCTGATGTAAGTATTGCTATCCCAGCACATTTTTCTTGTCTGTTGGCTTGAAATATATTTTTTCATCCCCTCACTTTCAGTCTGTGTTGATCTTTTGTTCAGAGGTGGGTCTCTCATAGACAGTATGTATGAGGGTCATGTTATCTTATCTATTCAGCTACCCTATATCTTTTGATTGGAGCATTTAATCCATTTACATTTAGCAGGTAAATATTCATTGAAATTTTTTTCCTACTATATCTGTGTTCCTGTCTCTCTTTATCTTCATCTTTGGAAAGCAGTCCCTTTAGCATCCCTTGCAATGCTGGTTTGGTGGAGATTATTTTTTTTAGCCTTTTTTGTCTAGGAAACTCCTTTTTCACCTTCCATTTTAACTGAGAGCTTTGCTGGGTAGAGTAGTCTTGGTTGCGGGACTTTGCTTTCCATTACTTGGAATACTAACTATTTGTCATTCCTTTCTGGATTATAGTGTTTTTGGTGAGAAATCAGCTAATATCATTATCGGAGCTTCCTTGTTTGTTACTAGCTATTTTTTCTTGCTGCCTTTATATTCTCTCTTCATCTTTAAATTTTGCCAATTAAAAAAAAAAAAGATTTTATTTATTATTTCCAGAGAAAGAGAGAGAGTAAGGGAGAGAGGCAGAGAGGGAGAGAATCAATGTATGGTTGCATTTCACCTGCCTTCAGCCACAGACCTGCCTGGAGACCTGGTTTGCAACCTGGTTATGTGCCCTGGCTGGGGAATCGAACCTGCGACCTTTGGGTTTGCAGGCCGGCGCCTTAACCACAGTGCTACCAGCCAGGGCAAAATTTTGCCAATTTTTAAAAAATTTTTATCTTGGAGTGGTCCTCTTTGGGTTCATCTTTATTGGGACTCTGTGTGCTTCCTGGACTTGCATGACTTTTTCTCTCATCAAGTTAGGAAAGTTTTTTGTCATTAATTTTTCAAACAGCTTTTTCATCCCTTGTTCATCTTCCCCTTCTGGTATCCCTGTGATATGGATATTACTATATTTCAATTTGTCCTGCAGCTTCCTTTAACCCACTTCATTTTTTTGGAGTCTTTTTTATTTTGTTGCTCTCTCTGGGAATTTTTTCTACCTTGTCTTCCAGCTCATTGATTTGATCCTGTTCTTCATCTGGCCTGTTTCCTTCTACTGTGTTCTTCATTTCATATGTTGTATTCTTTTCATCCTGACTCTTATTGGTAGTTTCTATGTCTTTCTTCTTTTTCTTTGTTTTAAAAAAGATTTCTCTCTCTCTCTTTTTAAAAGATTTTATTTATTATTTTCAGAGAGAGAAGGGAGAGAGGCAGAGAGGGAAAGAGATGTCAATGCATGGCTGCCTCTCACCTTGCCTCCAGCCGTGGACCTGGCGGGAGACCTGGCTTGCAACCTGGTTATATACCCTGGCTGGGAATCAAACCAGTGACTTTTGGGTTTGTAGGCTGGTGCCTTATCCTTATCCACTATGCCACCAGCCAGGGTTTGCTCTCTCTCTCTCTCTCTTTTTTTTAAAGATTTCAGTCATTATTTTTTAAAGAGAAGGGCAGGGAGGGAGGAAGAATGGGAGAGAAACATCAGTGTATGATTGCCTTTCACCTGACTCCAGCTACAGGCCTGGCTGGAAATCTGGTCAGCAACTTAGCTAGAACAGTGCCCTGACTGAGTATTGAACCAGTGACCTTTGGGTTTGAAGGGTGGCACCTATCCACTAAGCCACCAGCCATGGTCTCTATGTCTTTTTTCCTGCTCATGTAGGAAAAAAGTTTCTTGTAGCTTCCCTAGTGTTCTTTATAGTTCTCACTGAGCTTCTTGAGTATCTTTATAACCATTATTTTGAACTCTATGTGTGATAGATTTCTTGCCTCAGATTCATTTAGCACTTTCTGGGGATTCTTTCTTTCCTTTGATTGGGGGTTGTTTCTTTGTCTCCCCATTTTAAGTGACTCTTTTATGCTTGTTTCTGTGTCTTAAATTGATCTGCTTTGACTCCCTGTCTTTGTGGTGTGACCTTCTGTGGTAGGAGACCTGTGGAATTCAGTGGTATAATCTCCTCGATCTCCTGATCTTTATGCTCTTGGGCTGCTCTTTATGCCTTTTTTTTTTTTTTTAAAGATTTTATTTATTATTTTTAGAGAGAGGGGAAGAGAAAGAGGCAGAGAGGGAGAGAAATATCAGTGTATGGTTGCCTTTCACCTGCCTCCAGCTACGGACCTGACTGGAGACCTGGCTTGCAACCTGGTTATGTGCCCTGGCTGGGAATCGAACCAGTGACTTTTGGGTTCACAGGCAGGCACCTTATCCACTATGCCATCAGCCAGGGCGTCTTTTGCCTTTTATGTGGTCTCTCTGTTTGTGTTTGTATTTTGATTGTCGTTGGGTCATTCTTTGATGGGTCTTTCCATTTGGCTGGCTGACTAGAGTCACTCTTACCACCATGTTTTGTATGCTGTTGTACAGGTGCAATGTCTTCTTTTTCTGGATCCACCCCTGGTGATATCCTATGGTGTCTCAGTTGGCTCTAGGCAATCCATAGTCTGATGCTGTCTCCTTCAGTTGTTAATCTAGTTAATCTGTAATCATCAGGTAGTCTTAAGCACCAAAGGGTGAGGCAAAGTAATTCCTGTAAGTGGGACTATTGTTTTCCCTCATGCTGATGCCACTTAGAGGTGCATGGTTTGCTTAAGGAAGATAGCTCTGGTAGTATGGGGGATGACTTAGCACAGGGATCCTTGTGGCTGCTCCCCAAAGCCACCATCTCCAGATTTTCCTCAAGTGTCTCTAGTCTACTCTGCCCCTTTCCTTTGCCAGAGCCCAGGGTAAGTGGCTGCGAATGAAATTTTATTCATTGGCTCCTTAAGGGGCTTTCTGTGTCTCTGGCAGATAGAAACTCTACTGCTTTTCACAGCTTAATGTTATCTGGGTTTATTTCTGGCTCTAGTGCTGTAGGCTGGAGACCTCAGCTTAGGGGTTTAGACCCTACACCTCTCGGGGGGGATATACCCTGGCCACTGAAATTTTCCTCCACACCTCAGCTGCCATAGCCAGCCTTCTCATGCCTCCTCCTCACTCATGCCAGTCATGTTGTGGTGAAGTAGTTCTTTTGTCTGTCTGTGGTTATAAGTCTTCCCTCCAGCTATTGTTCAATTGGTTATTCTGGATGATCTATGTATAGTTTAATTGTAATTCAAGATTGGTTCTAGGAGGAAGCCAGTGTAGCTTCCACTTATTCCTCTGCTATCTTGGATCCCAGAAGCCATTTCTAGTTCCTTTTGAGGCAGGAGATCTTTGAAAAGATTACTTTAGAATCTCATATCTTGTCTGTTTTACTTTAATTGTTCTTAATATTTGTTTTAGATTTTCTGTTTTAACAGTTTTAGCCATGCTGTATGGCATATGTATGTTGCTGTGCCTCCAGATGGCAGTGTAGTGCCATCAAAGAAACTCATAGATTTTTCTGCTATATATGAGCAATTGGTGTTCCTGCTTTTGTAAAGATGACTGTCATTGTACCAATGAGATTGTCTTCTCCCTTCCTTATTTCCTCTTTGACCCAAACCTGAAATATTTGATAACTAATTGTATCTGGCATAAAAGAGAAATTTGCAAAACATCAAGATAATTATAGGGTGTTGGATTGGGTTTAGGGTGCTGCAAAGTCAGTACCCACTAAACCTGGGATTTTAATGATACCAAAAAAAAAAAAAAAAGGGATAGCCTACAACAATGAAGAATTTCTGGTTATATTAACACATTATTAAGGCACCTAGTACATAAATTAAGTATTGTATAGCACTTCCAATTAGCATCACACATCTTAATAGTCACAATCCATAGGTAGCATTTATTGTTATTTCTCAATTAGCACAATTCACTACTTATCATAGCCATTTCCATGTTTTTCTGTTCTGGATAACTTTATTATAGAGACTGGTTCAAGAGGGTGTATGTCCATTTGCCATCCCTTTTCTCTGTCCTGCCTTTTAAGCCTCCATACATATGCCTGTGACCCTTTGTCTCTGTTGGTGAGTTTGATTTCCTTATGAGCTAGTTAACTGTATTCCTTTCCATGTCTTCAGCCTGGACATTTAACATTAAACAGACTCTTTGAAAATGCATTACCCTAGCCTTGAGGGGAATACAAAGTGGGAAAACACATTTTTGGTGCAAATTTTTTTTCAGTACTGGCAAATAGTCAAGCTAATTTCTCCACCCAGGCTTTACTGCTGTTAATTAGGGTGATCAATGGGTTGAATGTTTGAAAGGTTATGGATTGTCACTTGAAGCAGTGTGTGTTCCTTTGCATCCCTTCTGCCACCCTTCCAGTTTAGACAGGGATTATTGCCTATTCTCCCATGATACTTTTCTTCTTGCCTTAAACCCTTCCTTGCACAGCTTGATGTCTCTTTATAATTTACAATTCTTCAGTGACTCCCCACTATCAAATGAACAAACAGTCCAAATTTTCTAGCAACTCCTTGTGATGTAGCCCCAAGACATTGTCACAGTTTGGTTTTCCTCTGTAATACTGTATTCCTCGGAAACCTGGACTACTCAGTGTTAGCTAAAGAAATGGTATGCTGTTCATCCTCTGCCCTTTTGCTCATATAATTTCTGTCTTTGGAATATGAATTCTCCCACTTCCATTTTATACTACTGAACTGTTACCAATTCTTCCAAACCTGGTTGAAATTTAACCTCTCCTGAGAAATGGTCTTCTATACTCCACACTGGAAGCAATTTTTTGTTTCTGTGTCATCTATAATGCTTTGTTTTTGTCACCTTTATGGCATTTGTAATGCTTTTTGTTATAGTTATTTATTCGTATGTCTTATAATCCCTACCAGATTGTAGGCTTTCTAAAGAACAGTAATTTTATCATACTCATCTTTTTATTTCTCTTAATACCAAGGACATAATAGGTGTGCTGAACACTTTGGGACATAATACTTATTAATGTATATATAACATCCCATTTTTATAAAAATATGTGTACATAACTAGTGAAATGATGACTTTTCTGTTGTCATGGAATTCTGGTTAAATCCTCAAACTTGAGGACATGGGATGAAAAGTAGCCCCACATTTTCAAAAGAGGTGCTAGTTTTATGTGCCAGAAGGCTTGTTATGAGATATTAGACCACACGGCTCAGTATCCATTATCAGCAGCAGCCTGTTTAAATAAAGCCTGGACATTTATTAGGAGGATTCTTTAAAGGGAGTTTGTAGTAGATGGGCCTTTGAGTCTTTGCCACAAGCCAAATGGAGAGAGCCATAAGAGGAATCCTCAGTGAGGTCAAGGGGTACTTGTATGAATGGGAGACTGCATTTTGCCCTTGGCTGGATGTCTGCTAAACAGCACAAAAGTACAGATGTGACACATGAAATATTTTATGAGAATTGGATACCTTTTCCCAGGACTTTGGGGACAAATATAAAGAAGATTGAAACTGGTGACTGCCTTTCACTTGGACACTCACTCCTGACTCTGGGAGGCTGCCTGAGATACGGCAATAAATGGAAATAGGTGTGGATAAAGATTTGTGAGTTCTGTGAGCCATGTAGACACTGAGGGTCTTAATAAAGTGTCTCACTCAAGAGGACTGCTTGCTCTGGGAAAGGGCTTCAGGAGAAAGAACCTGTGAGTGAACCTCAAAAGGCAGATATTAGGGGAATGTTTGTTTCCTGAAGAGAGAGCATCATCAGAGTCTGGATGTTACAGGTGGAGGTGCCCATGGGAGTGCACAGATGTCTCTAAGGATGAAAATAATACTCTTTACCCCATGAGACAGACCTAGAATTTGATTGCTTGCCATTATAGTGGGTAATTGACACGGGCATCAGCTGAGTAAAAAAACCTTTTCTTCTCATTCCACTTGCTAGTTGGACCCAGCCTTCCTGTCTGAGCCAGAAGGAGGAAGGAGGTAAAAGGAATGTGAAAGAGCAAAAGTCTCCTCCCTTTGGCTCCTGGCTCCTGTAGTTTCTAATCCCTGGATCAGTTCTGAAGTGGAGGAGAGGATAAACTGTTCTCATAGCTGAAAGTGACTTGCAAAGCAATGGGATCCACTTGTCCAGGAAAGAAGGGAGAGCTGACAGGTGCAATCTGAAGGAGGTAGTAAAAGGAGAGGTTTCCTGTTTGTACACTACCAGGTTTAACCCATTAAATAAAACATACATATCTATCTCTCTATCCACCTATCGTGGGATTACATTTAAATTTTCAAGTTTTGTTTCTCTGAATTTTCTAATTAAAAAAATGAATGTGTATTGTATAAAAATATAAAAATAATTGATTTTAACATGGACAACAGGTGGGATTGATTTTGGGGGGAATGGGTGGGTGGGGAGGGGGACAGAGGGGAGCAAAAAAGGGGATGGATGTAATACAACAACAATAAAATTAAAAAAAAGTAATTGATTTTAATAGGTAATTAAAAAAATAAAAAAAGTTTTAGAAGAAAATAAAAATTACCCACAACTTACCTATCCATATACAACTACTGTTGATATTTTTTTACTTATAGTATATTTTCTATTCCATATGGTTATTTTAAAAATAGTATTTATGTAATTTTGTGTTCCACCTGTTTAATGTGGCACTCTCTTATTACTTTCATTCTATTTATTTATTCATTTTAAAGATTTTATTATTTTTAGAGGGAGGGGAAGGGAGAATGGCAGAGAGGGAGAGGATCAATGTATGGTTGCCTTTCACCTGCCTCCAGCTACAGACTTGGCTGGAGACCTGGCTTGCAACCTGGTTATGTGTGCCCTGGCTGGGGAATCGAACCAGTTACCTTTGGGTTCGCAGGCTGGCACATTATCCACTGTGCCACCAGCTAGGGCTTCTCTTATTACTTTAAATATCTTGGAAAACATGGAAGACAAGGAGGAAAAAGAATGCACTTAACCTACCCCTATTGTCAGAAGTTTTGTTCCAATTAGTGATATGGTTATTCCCATATAATATATCTTTGTATGTTTGTATGCTTCTCTAATGATTTTCTTAACTTAATCCTAGTAGTTCCATCCTCCCAAGGAACACTTATTTTGTGCCTGTTACAAAATGTATGAGGCTGGATTGTAACTGTTAGGAACAGGTGGCCCTGGCTGCAGTCTCACTGTAATGGGGAAAGAGATACATAAAAAAGAATTTTGTGTGTGATGATAGTGATGTGAACAGTATTATATGGGAAAACAGAGGATGGACTTCTAACCCAGCTTGGAAGGACATGGAGAGGGGTGGGCAGGTGCAAGGCAAAGGAGATGTGTGGTATAGAAGGATGAGGGTTGGTGTAGGAGAGAGCTTGTGAGCAAAGGCAGGGAAGTAAGAAACAACACTGTCTGAGGTTTAGGGATAGGAAAAAAGATAATAAAAACCTCACAGTTAAATGATACTTCTACTAGACCTACTTTATAGGGTTGCTGTGAGGATTAAATATCATATAAATTGCTCAGCAAGGTGCCTGATACATAGTAAGCACTCATTGTCATCCACATTATAGTTGCCCACCGTATGTTTATATTAATAGAGGTAGGTCTAGCAAGGCCTATGGAAACTCCCATTATCACAGCAAAGCCAATACTTACTTCCATAGCTTGTCATGTGTGCCAAGCACTGTTCTAAATGCTTTACACACACTGAGAGTTTAAGTAGTTGTCCAGACAGCAAGGTTCCAGAGGCTGTGCTCCAAATAAGACATTGTAGTCTCTTGCCACACATTTTTGCTGTGTCTTTTCAATCCTGGAGATAAAACTGTCCAACTTTCCCTTTCCAGCAGAAGCTGATTTGAATTGAAACAAGTCCGCAATTTGACTTTGGTAATAACCGACATAAATAAATTCAGACATTTGTTAATTCAAAGTTGGTAGCTAGGTCTCTGACTCAGGTCCTGTGGATGTTCAAGTATAGCTCTTATCTCCTGTGGCCTGTCTCTGGCTTTGTATGTTATCCTGGACCTTTACAGCATCCCTCATTTAATACTTTTATTGCCTTTATTAACTCCTCTGTAGTGATTAGCAATACAAACCTTTAAAATAAATGGCTTCTGTATTTGTTTTGTATTAGGAACTTAGGCAGATAGGCTCATACTTTGCAGCTGAACTTGAGATAGCCTCAAAAAATACAGTAGATGGACCAAGTATAGGGGGCAGAGTATGGCCCTTGAAGGACAGACTTGAAGATGCTACATTGCTGGCTTTGAAGATGGAGGATGGAGATGGAGAACAGGAACCCACGCCCTGTCCCAGTGAGGCCAGCACCTCATGATCAGGGAGGCAGAAATAAAGTTGGCTACTTGCTCCAAGAAAAAAAAAAAAAAAAATGTAGTTGGCCTCTCAAAGCTGGAAAAGGCAAGGGAATAGATTTTCTTATATTTCCAGATGTACCACAGCTCTGCCAACACCTTGATCACTTAGCACACTCAGTAAGACCCATTTAGGATGTCTAGCCTTCCGAACAGTAAGAGAATACATTTGTGTTGTGCTGTTTTATGACACCTAGTTTGTGGTAATTTGTTAGAGCAGCAATAGGAAGCTGGGCCAGTGAGTGAAAAGAGGATGTAGCAGCAGCAATTTGAGCTCAAGACTGGTCATAAGCTTGGGATGGAGAGTGTTTCAGGGGTGTGACCAGTGGGAGGGGCCTGTGCATTCCAATCCTTCCTAGTTCCTGCATCAACAGTTTGCATTAGTGTTAGTATGGGTCAAAGCCAGACAGGCCCAAAGATCTCTCTGAATTTGGCAGATACATTGGTGAAAGAGATTTGAGTGGTACAAGAGAACATAAGAGGGAAAGAAGGCAGATAAAACTGTTTTATAAAATAAAGTTTTCTTGATAAGGAAAATTATACTCTTGAATAAGGCAGAGTTGGAAATTAATATGATTGTATACCAGCTTGTAGTTCAGGAGGCATTTTCATAAATAATTTATCTCTCACTTTTAAAACATTATTTCAGAATCACTGCTTTGATATAAATGGGCACGAACTGTTATCTTTCTTTTATGATTGAGGCAGAAATATTATGTCATTGCTCAGAGTCACACAGCCAATAAATGACAGTCAGGATTTGAACTCAGGTCTTATGTCTTCCAAATACAAGTGCTTTTTTCACTACTTTTTGCTGTCTCAGATGAACACTATAAAAATCACTAGTTTACTTCCCCAAGAATGACACTATCAAAGAGAGGAATTCTATTTAGTTATGTGCACAAACTAGATTGAGCAGTGTTTTCCATCTCCAACTTCTAGCTATAGTCCTCAATGGTTTAATCATTTTGAGACAGAATGTCATGTACCAAATCTGAGCTTTTGGTATTTTTATTATTGTTAAACAGTTCATAAAAGGAGGCAAACAAGATGACTGGCCTTATTATCCAAAATTTTAAAGCCTTCTTCCCATTCTTACTGTTTATTTTAGGAAATCAATGATTTATACAACTAAAATTAAATTCCAAAGATATTTGGAGATTAGGAGAGATCTATTGGAATGAAGACAGAGATCCCAGCTACTGACATTTAACTCAGACTAGTTAAAAATAATTCCCAGGTCTCCCAATTCCTAGATCAGAGCTCTTCCTATTATGATACACTGAAATTCTGGGTCAATGTTATAAATATGAGGGGCACATCTGTTCCAGTCAAGGCAGCATGGTGACTTCAGCCACCCTCAAACCTAGACAGTATATATGGCATAAAGATTCTTGGGACACCCCTAATGACTTAGAGGTAGTGTAGTTTAGGGAAGGATCTCTGGATGGTGAAATCTAGATGTCTGATTTTATTAGCTTCCTTACTGCACCAGTGCCTTTGCACTTGCTGTTCTTCCTTTTTGGAATGCTCTTTCCCTGGGTATGTCTTGTCCCCTTGTTTCATTTACTTCTTAGAGAAACCACTCTTGACCTCTTTATCAAATGTGGCACTTTCCCTCTTCTTTAACTTTCTACCCTCATATTTTCAATTTCTTCCTAGTTTTTATCATCATCTGCCATTGTTTCTTGTCTTCATGATAATATGACAAGTGTAAGCTTCATGAAGTCAAGGACTTTATTTTGAATAAGCCTAACTAGCCCTTAGAACAGTGCCTGAAAAACAGGAACCAATAAACTTACTGAGTGAAAAAAATCCTCTTCAATAGTAGTTGTATATTTAGAATAGTTTCAAAGATGACTGGTTTAAATAATCTTTTATCATTATCATCATAATAAATGATGTTATTTATGTAATAAATGTAATATAATATATGTATAATATTATAGTCTTTCTGCTAAAGATTTTCCCTGTTTAAATACCTTATTTGATAGGCTAAATTTGAAACATGTTTTAAAGAATTAAATAAATTTATTTTTAAAAAGGAATTGATAAATCTCACTTTTGCAACATGAGTTTTTACACTCAAGTATTATTTAAAAATCTCTTTATTGCCACTGAAAATATTTGCATGTGAGGGATGAAATATAAGTGCAAATTCCTTGTTAAGCTACTTGTTATCTTCTGAGGATTAGAAGATCTCTAATACCAGCTAGACTTCATGCATTTAGGTTTAATGTTCAACCTAATAGTAAACTGAACTCAGAGATATATCTAGTGTTAAAGTCTTAAATCATTACTATAGGCTAGGGTGTTCCAATGTGCTTGGTATTTAGAATGATCTGGAACACTTGTCAAAACTAAAGCCCACTGCCTTCCCCATGCAGAATCATTGGGTAGTAAGATCTAGGAAACTATTTTTCACCTAGTGATGGTTTTTATCATTAGGCAATTTTGAGAAATTACTTAATACCAATGATACTCATATGAAGTACAACTGGGGAACTTTTTGGTTTCCCAAAAATCCAAGTATTTTTGGATTCTGTCTTCAAGTAACCAGATTTTGGAAGATGTGAGTGGTTTATTAACTACCCTTGAGAAAACAAGGGCTCTGGAGGGTCAATGTCAAGGATCTAGCTCAACAGAATGTGGTCTATGGTCATGAGTGATTGACAGTTTATCTAGCTTGGAAATCCTGGAGGGCAGGCAAGTGCTGAAAGGACAGAATAGGAAAGAGCCTTAAGCTAGCAATCATGGCATATGGATCAATCGTATCACTAGCATAACTCTCAGAGCTTTAGAGTAAGAGCCTAACCTCAACATGAAGTCCACCTGAACCAAGGTGTCATTTGTATGCCTGTAAAGAAACTAGACACTGTGGGTCTGGATTTGTGGGGTGAATATCAGGATTATTCCAACTGGTTAGGAAATGAAGTAAGTATAATGGCAAAGAGGTGGTAATACTGGTTGAAGAAAGAGGCAGGAAGCTTTAGCTGCCAGTGTTTTCTAATAATCTAGACTTCCTTAGTCCCCAAATATATTCCTTTACATATCCTCCAAGAGTGATTACAGATCCCTTCCATTTGTTATACATACAGGATTCTGGGCCCAATCTGTAGGAGTGATATCAGGGAATTGTGTTGTTAAAGTCCTTAATGATTCTTTTTTTAAAAAAAATATTTTATTTATTATTTCCAGAGAGAGAGGAAGGGAGAGAAGCAGAGAGGGAGAGAAACATCAATGTATGGTTGCCTTTCACCTGTCTCCAGCCATGGACCTGGCTGAAGACCTGGCTTGCAACCTGGTTATGTGCCCTCGCTGGAGAATCGAACCAGTGATGTTTATGTTCACAGGCCGGCACCTCATCCACCTTATCCACTGTGCTACAAGCCAGGGCCTTAATGATTCTTATACATACTGAAACTTAAAAATCATGACCTTATCAAAGGTGCTGAAACAGAAATATGCCTAAATAGGCATTTTACCTGGTAAAAATGCAAGCCCACTGGGAAGGAAAATACACTAAATAGATTATCAGACATTCAGTGAATTAGCTTTCTGGAGGCAAAAGAAGCTGAGATAACAATAATTTGAGGGTGGAAAAAAAGGAAGTAATTAAAAGCAAAGACAAAGAAACTTTTCTAGTTGGGTCTACCTGAGTTCATTTTTCATTTGTATGGGGAAGAGAGAGGAAAATTGAGGCATTTGCAGATGGCTCCCAGCAACATCTTCAACACATAAAAATGCTGGTGTGGCTGGGGCAGAGCAGCAGTGCATTTCTATTGTAAAATGAAGAGATGTTTAATGTAAGAGTGTAAACGCTCTCCCTGAAAACTTAGGGCTGTATTCCAGTGTTTCTTAGTCTCTTAATAACTGTTATAGTTCTATTATTGAATACTTTAAAGCTCTGTAACTTATTTTGCTTGCAGGCTTAAAGGGTGCTTTGGTTTTAGTGACTAGTTCTTTTAAAAGAAATAGTCTAGAAAAAAAGAAAGGCTTTTGAAATGCAGTTCCCACAGTTCATGGACATATTCTGTGGAAATACCTGATGGTTCTCTTTTCTACTTCTACTCTTATAAAACAATCATTGGGTTTAAATTTGTCTTTTTGAAAGCACCTAACATTCTGAGCAATGGCTGGTCCACTTCTCAGTGTAAATGGTTAAATTGGCATTTTGGGTTAAGAATAACACTGTTGTGAGTTTGACGTCTAGTGGGCATGGGTGACCTTCTAGGGACTCATCACTTTTGGGTAACCTGATAAAATTGAATTTATATATTTGGAAAACAAATAATTAATTTCTTTTGATTTCATAAGATGTAGATGTCCTGTCAGGACATCTACTTATCATATTGAGAAGGCCAGTGCATTAGTTATCTATTGCTGCATTACAAATTACTCCAAAACTGTGGCTGTTTAAGCAATGAACATTTATTATTTATTCAGAAATTCGGCAGCAGCTTAGTTTGGGGCCTTCTATGAGGTTTCAGGCTTTTTGGGGGCTGGAGGATTTGCATGCAAAGTAGTTGGCTCATGTGGCTGGCAAGTTGGTCCTGGCTAATAGTTATAGGCCTTAATTCTTCCTCTGTGAGACCTCTTAACAGGTTGTTCGGTGTCTTCATGACATGGCGACTGGTGTTCTGCATGGTTAGTAATCCAATGTAGAGCAAGCTGAAGTGGCAATGTCTTTTATTTCTGCAGTTTTTGTCACACAGGCAAGCTGTGATCTAGTGTTGGAGAAGAATACCTAAGGGCATGGGCATGGGAATTACCAGGTGGTAATGATTATTGGAGGATTCTGGAAAAGCTGGCTATTGTAATATCAATATCACAACATCACAAAACTCCCTGTTTATCACATTATATTTAAGTAAGTTATGCTTCTTTAAATTAAAATATAACTAAAGTATAATTTTTCAGACTCTATCTTTTGAGTAAGAATATAATTTATTTTTAGCTTCCCTTAGGAATGGAGACCAGATGAGCAGTTTTTATAATAAAAAATTATAATATTTCTCTTATTTAAAAACATTTAATGACTATATATTACATTTAGGTTTGGTCTAAAGTCTCTGGTTGTGTGTCTTTGCACCCTCCACTTTTCATTTTGTTCTTTGGCTAGCAGTGAGACTCCATAGATTTAAATATCAAGGAATCTTTTTCAAGACTTCATGTAGAGCAGTTTTCAAATCTATTAATACAACTTATGTTTATGCATGTCTTCTCAAGTTTTCAAGAAGAATATTTAGTGTTATTGCTACATTTTCAGAAATGTATTACAGACATTATTATCATTGAAGAATTTATTATTTTTCTGACAGTAATATCTTCGCTTCATCATTCTTAGAGGAAATTTTCTTGACAGCAGTATTTGTGTTCTATATCTAGAAATAGCTATAAAATATATTCATTTCTCTGAAAACCTCAAAGGAAGGGTTTCTGTGATAAAATTTTTGACACAAATATTTCACATTTCCAGCTTTGGCAGCAGATCCATGATTCTACAGGGAAAAATTGAATATGTATGTACATGTAAGAACAAAATACCTTGAATATATGAATGGTATATATTCATTTCAAGAAGGGAAGAGGAAAGATCTTTATCCTAATTTGCATTTTCTAGCTTTATAAACACTTGTAGATGTAGTAAAAAGATAACTCTCTCACTGACCATTTACAGGTAGCAAAGAATTGTGATCCCCTAATTATTAGTCTATATGCTTGCTGACTCAGCCTCTGTAAATACTACTGGGAAAGGTGAGAGAGAGAAGGCTTAGAAAGTGTTGTTGTGAATGTAGAAGAATGCTTCCTTCAGCCAAAAGGTAAATTGTTGGAGGCCCAAATTCTTATGGACAACTGGATGCTTATGAAATATTAGGCAAAAAGATGAATTGGGGAAAAAGTATCAGAAAAATTTGGATCGTAGTTTTATATCAATATGATTCCTTTGGCCATCTAGTCAGTAATTATGACCTATATACAAATTTAAATGAAATATTTCCATGTGACTCCATATGTGGGATTGAGGTGTATGCAGGATTTAGAAAGAGTTTGAGAGAAAATTGAAGGTTCTTATTTGACAACTGAGTGCAATGAACTTATATTTGAATTGAGGATCTCAAGTGGACCTGCTGAGCTGAAAGAGCAACTTACAGGTTAGTGAAAAGAATGCTAGAAGTTTCTTTAAAAAGCCTTCTTAATTTTACAGCTACTTTTTTGGTACATGGGATGGGTCTTAATCCAAAGTTTGCTCCAAACAAGTCTACCTGAATGAAAGTTGAAGATCAGATTCAGCCTCAGGACTATAGCTTTTCTTGGGTGCTTTTCCAGCTGTAGTCTGCATGCAGTACGGAATGGTGGAGGAATAGCACCTTTGGAATAAGACTTATGTTTGAACCTGGTATCTGCCTCTCACCAGTTTTGTGGTCTTGGAAAAGCTACTAAATCTCACCAATTGTAATTTTTTTATTTTATAAATTGGGGATAATGGCACCTATTCAGGGGTAGCTATATAATTTGTGGAAGCCCACAGTAAAAATGCCAGTAAAAAAGTGCTATTAAAAGTACTGATATATAAAGCTATTTTATCTGATAAATATTTTATTACTTATAATGATGTGATAATCATAAGCATAGACAAATTAAAAATTTAAATTATGACCATTTATTTTTCGATTGTATAATGGCTATATGTACTTACAATAGAGAATTGTAAACTTTTTATTTATATATGTACATTCTACCAACACTATACCTTCAGCTTACCGATGAGGAAGGAAGGACTGAAATGAACCCAACTGTGGTTACCTTGTTTTTCCCTGTTTTTTTTTTTTTTCCTGCATCATCATTTTCAACATGATAAAAGAAGGATATATAGTATTCCTTGGTCCTTCATGTTTCATAGAGTACCATTACCTTCTTTTTTTGGTACCAACCAAAAGGGTAAAGCATGATGGTCTCTCTAATCTGTCAGTGACCCCACTTACTCAGATACAGATGTGTTGTATGGAATATGACCATAGGATTCTAGGAGACCCACTATGTTGTGGATTTTAGTGAGATCCAAATAAGCATGTTGCTGAAGTTCATTTGATAATTTGGAGTGAGTGGCAAGTTACAGCTGACACATGCATTTATCTACTCTACTCATATGCATGCTCCATTGTTGCACTGGACTTTACATATAGAACACATGCAGGAAAAAACCTAAATGAAAAAACTCATTATCAAAAATAAAATTATTAAAAATTTTAAGATGGGAACAGCAGAGCTTATAATTAATTAATTAATTATTATTTTATCCTCATCTGAGGACATTTTTTTCCACTGCTTTTCGAGAAAGAGGAATGTGGGGAGAGAAACATCATTGTGAGAGAAAACACATGGATCAATTGCCTCTTATGTGTGCTCTGACCAGAGATCAAACCTGCAACCTAAGTATGTTTATGGGAATTGAACTCACAACCTTTTGGTGTATGGGATGATGCTCTAATCAATTGAGCCACCAGGTCAGGGCACAACAGCAGAGCTTTTACACAAGTCCACGACCTTCTGAGAACAGGGCTCTAGGTGATTGTATTTGTTACATGCTCAAGAAGCTGGCCCTGTACCTACTTTATAATGTTGTAAGTCCCCTAGCAGGGTACATAATAGGTACCCAATAAACATCTTTCCGTTTTCTTACAGAAAACATTGATTCCTTCAGAATAGACAGAAATTCACATAAGCAGGACTCAGAACCTTGATGCCTACCCAATGAATGATAAAAACTACTCATATTCAACCTATTGCTTTTTCTAAGAGTAATAATCACAGCATACTTTTCAGGTTCTTCAGAAACCAATTGAGATATTTCTGCTGATTGGTCCTGATTCAGCCATCCTTTTTGGCTTGATCAGTATATGAAAAAAGGGGCTAGCTATTTGCTGTGACTTGCCAGGCCTTATAAAGTTCCTCTCCCTTTCAAATCTCTCTCCACTATTTGTGTGACGTATTGTTTCCAAGTAGAACATTAGAAATTCATTTCTTTGTGTTAAACTGCTGTCCTATTTTAAAACACTATAGTAAAACTACTGTGTAACAGCATAAAGTGGTGGTGTTTAAATCATGTGAAATGTTTAGGAAAAAAAAGGGCAGGTTTTCTGTGGGAAGCTATGACAGTCATATTTAGCCAGAATTTAGTGAAAGAAATAGATTCCTTTACAAAGGGCCCTGAAGGCATTAGTGATATTTCTGACAGAGTCCTTCAGTGTTCCCAGGTATAGTAAGGTTTCTTTCAAAGGTCAACTTTGAAGAGTTGTGACTCAGACTGGAGGCTTTGTTGGAGGCAACTTAACTAAGGCTTATCTAGGCTGCATTAGTCAGGGAGGGTTAAAACTATTGGATTTTTGGTTAAGTCACTTATCTTACGAGAGGCTGGACTGGATGTTTGTTCTCCCAAGCTTTTTTAAAGTAAATGCTCTTGTGTTTTCTCCCCACTCATGCATGAATCTATTCCTAAATCTTTCTATCCTTTATGCTTTCCCAATCAGATATTGTGGTTTAGTAGGCAGAGAGTACCTAAGTGGTCTCCACTAGAAATTGTACCTATAAACCTAACAATCCTGTTTGGGAAAACATCTGAAAATACAAATAAACTTGGGAAGGTCACAGGTTAATGAGATAATCTGACTATGTGGGTTTCTTTTTGAGGGGGAGGACTCTTACCTCCCCCTCAAAAAGAGGGGTTTTGCAATTCCTCTTATATTTCTCACCATAACCATTTGAGTTAGGCTCTTCTTGTTTCCAATGCATAGATTAAAACCTGGCATATGAGAGGTAATATTGATCATTATGGCCTTCATGAAAATTGGTTTATTAGTCTATTATTCAGTTTTTGCCACAATAATTTTGAGTAACAGACCATCTCAAAAATTCAGTGTCTTGTAAAGGCAAACATTTATATATTTTTACTCATGGGGCTATGGGTTGGCTGTGGCTGGGCTGTGTTTGGCTGCGATCAGTTGCATTTATATGTGTTACCCAAATGTTCTCATTCGCCTAGGACCAGCAGCTGCCTGGGGGTGGGGGTGGGGTTGGGGGGTATTTCTCTCATGGAAAATCACAGGAGCACAAAAGCACAAGCCAAACTATGAAGTCACATGTAAGGTCTCTGTTTATGTCACATCCACTAAAATTCATTGATCAAAGTAATGACAGTATCAAAGGAGTAGGAAAGCATATTTTACCCATAGTCAGAGATCACTACGAAGTGACTTGGCAAAAGGTGTGGATATATCATCTATTACAGGTGAACACTTGGGACTTATAATCCAATCAACTGGTAGCTAGGAGTAGGGTATTGTGAAACTGGGAACCCCCCTGGGTGGGCACAAGGGAGGTAAAGAGAGAAGGTGATGTAAGGTGCACTGTGTGACAGATGTGGCACAGAGCAGCAGGAGGGGTCCAGACCAGGTGGTGGACATGCCAGGAAGGAAAGTAGCATCCTCTTCTCTCCTTTTCCCAAACCCAAATCAGATCGTCTATCTAGAAATTTATTTATGATTGTCCCCACAAATAAGGAGACTATTCAGAGAGGACAATGGCAGTGTAAGACCCCAAGGCCCATTTTGAATCATTACATTCTCCCAGCCCAGAGGATTAATAGATTAGAGCTTGTGGGCACTGCTTATTCTCGGAAGATTTTTATGATGTTCCTTAAAATGCTGGCCTGAGTCTCCTTCATTGTGGCACAAATAACATCCTAAGTGACTTTTTAAAAATCCAGCCCTGGCTGGTGGCACAGTGGATAAGGCACCAGCCTATAAACCCAAAGGTCAGTGGTTCGATTCCCAGCCAGGGCACATAACCAGGTTGCAAGCCAGGTCTCCAGCCAGGTCTGGAGGCAGGTGAAAGGCAACCATACATTGATGTCTCTCTCCCTCTCTGCCCCTCTCCCTTCCCCTCTCTCTAAAAAAAAAAAAAAAAAAAAAAAAAAAAAAAAAAAAAAAAAAAAAAAAAAAATCCCACTCCTCAGAGCAATGAGAATGCTTCTTAATTTAAGTGCTCTACTTTAGGTCAGAGTCTAACCATTGGTTCCTCTGGGGTTTTGACAAGGCTGTTTCTGGGAAAGGGCTACTATATTACTATTCCAGCTGCCACAGACAATCTGAAGTTATAGCAAAATTAATTTTTCAAACTGCTTTAAGTTTGTAGATTGGGGAGGTATTCTAGCCTTTGCAAAATGGAGAATGATACTAGAATAATGAGAAAGAGTCAGATGAAAAAAGGCCTGAGAAGCCATGATAAAACTTTTGGAATTTACGTTGGATTATTGAAGGAAGAAAAGGGGAGTAAGTGAAATGCTAAGATTGGTTGATGGCTCTGACAGCATGGGAAAATGGATTTGAGAGAAGGCAGTGGATAGGAGAAAGGAACACCAATTTTAAATTTAATTAATGGTTTAAGCAAGAGATAGTGAGAGCAATCACATTCTCTTTCTTAGCAGCATTTTGTTTTGGTTAGTCTTTTGAGACCAGCTGTTCCTAACATTCTCCATTACCTTCAATTCTAAAACAAAATTCTGGAGGGGTTTAGTTGGAAAAACCCTGCCTAATTTTTAGACTGATTTTATTTTTAAAAATTTCCCTACAGTGCTTGGCAAAAAGTAGGTGCTCATTACTTATTAGGTTAAAAAAAGTTGAGTTCTACAAACAAACTACGAGTTTTCTCTCTTTCTTTGGTTGTTTATGGAAAGATAAAAGAAGTGTACCTTGTAGTATACCCACACACACAAAAAAGCATTGTAAGATTCAAATCTATAAAGTGTAAAAACATACCCTTGGCTTTGCTTGTTGTGGGTTTTAGTTTCTTGTCTATAAAGGTAATGCACCACCCTTATGTCAGAGAAGAGAGGAGTAATTTGCCATCCAAAAGATAGATTTCCTGTTAGCTTGTCAAGTACACCTGGAATCATACATGGAGCCCTTCTGTTCAGGCTGAAGCAATATATCCCATACCATAATCAGATTAGAATGTGGAAGAGAGTGAGTGTAGCTTCTCTATTTATTTAGTATACAGATATTATTTATTTTTAGAGAGAGGGGAAGAGAGGTAGGAAGTGAGATAGAAACATCAATGTGCAAGAGATATATCAATCAGTTGCCTCTTGAATGCCCCCAGCTGGGGACCTGGACTACAACCCAGGCATGTAGCGTGATAGGGAATTGAATAAGTGACCTTTCAGGTTGGCACTCAATCCACTGAGCCACACCAGCCAGGTTGTAGCTTCTCTATTTTATGCAACTTGTACAGTGGCATGGATACATTGAACAGACCGTCAGAGGGAAGGGGAGTTGGAGGGATGGATAAAAGAAGGTGAAGGGATTAAGTATATAGTATATAATATACATTTTATATCTATACCATCGATGTCTATCATCTGTCTATCTATCTGTCTATCTAACAATCTATCTATCACCTAATGTATAAACTTAGACAACAGTGTGGTGACAGCCAGAGGGAAAGGGAGGGTGGGGGTAGGTGGTGGATACATGGGGATGGAAAGAGACTTTGCTTTGGGGCAATGGGCACATAAAACAGTGTGCAGATGATGTTTTGTTGAGTTGTACATTTGAGAGCTGTATGGCTTTGTAAATAATGTCACCCCAATAAATTTAATTTAATAATACTTAATGACTCGTTTCATTCATTTATGATAATTTTTACTATTTCTAGAGCTGAACATAAATGACTTTGAAGAAAGATGTAGCCTCCCAACCAGTAGGGCTACATCTTCCCACTGTGCTTTCCTCCACTCACCTCTGAGGCAATGGGCTTATACATTTCATAGCTGCTGAAGACACAGCTTAGGGTGATAGGTCTCAGGCTGTCAGTCATACTGCCTCACCTGTAAGTACTCATCAACTTGAGCATTCCAAAGTGCTCCCCTTTTCTTCTTGAGTATGGTATAAATTGCCAAAAGTTAGAGCTGATACAAAAGAGCATTTATTTTTTATTGCTACATCCATCTGATAATAAATTCTGTCATATTTTTCTTCTTTACTGGTTTAAGATTATACACTTCTGAGTTAACTTATCATAGTTCTTTTTTATTTTTAATTTTCTTCATTTTTATTGAATTTATTGGGGTGACACTGGCTAGTAAAGTTATGCAGGTTTTAGGTGCACAATTCCATCATTATACATAGTATTGTGTGTCACCACCTTTAAGCCTTCCATCACCACTTATCATCCCATACTCTTCCCCACCTCCCTTCCCACTGGAAATGACCTCACTATTGTCTATGTCCATGAAATTTTCCTCTTTTTTCTTTTTTGCTTAATCCCTCCACCCCTAATCCCTCCTGATGGCTGTCAGCTTGTTCTCTATCTATGACCCTGTCTCTATTTTACTTATTAATTAATTTTATTCAATACATTCCAAGTAAAATCATATGGTACTTGTCTTTTCTTTTCCTTCCTTCCTTCCTTCCTTCCTTCCTTCCTTCCTTCCTTCCTTCCTTTCTTTTTTTAAAAGTTTTATTATTTTTAGAGAGAGGGGAAGAGAGAGAGGCAGAGAGGGAGAGAAACATCAATGTATGGTTGCTTTTCACCTGCTTCCAGCTATGGACCTGGCTGGAGACCTGACTTACAACCTGGTTATGTGCCCTGGCTGGGAATCGAACCAGAGACCTTTGGGTTCACAGGCCAGTGCTTTATCCACTATGCCACCAGCCAAGGCTTGGTACTTGTCTTTTCTGATTGGCTTATTTTACTTAGCATAATGCTCTCCAGGTCAATTAATGATGTTGCAAAGTATAAGATTTCTTTCCTTTTTATGGTCGAGTAGTGTTCTGTTATGTCCACTCATCTACTGATGGACACTTGGGCTGCTTCCAAAACTTGGCTATTGTAAATAACTATGCAATGAATATGGGGGTGCATATATTCTTTCAATTTAGTGTTTTAAGTTTATTTAGATAAATTCCTTAAGTAGAATTCCTGGGTTATAAGGCAGTCCCATTTTTAATTAAAAAATATATATTTGCTGATTATAGAGAGAGAGGAAGGGAGAGAGAGAGAAACACTGATTTGAGAAACATGGATTTGTTGCCTCTCATTCGTGCCCTGACTGGGAATCAAACCTGCAACCCAGATACAAGTATGTGACCTGACTGGGAATCAAATTCCTAACCTCTTTGGTGTACAGGCTGATCCTTGGACCAACTGAGTCATACTAGCCAGAGCCCATTTTTAATTTTTTGAGGTAATACCATACTGCTTTACACAGTGGTTGCACCAGTCTGCATTCCCACCAACAGTGTACTAGGGTTCCCTTTTCTCCACATCCTTACCAGTGTTTGTTGTTTGTTGATTTGTTAATGATGGCCATTTTGACAGGTGTAAGGTAGTATCTCATTGTGGTTTTAATTTGCATTTCTTTGATTAGTGACATTGAACATTTTTTGGTATGTCTATTAACCATCCGTGTGCCCTTTTTGGAGAAATGTCTACTTAAATCCTTTGTTTATTTTTAAATTGGATTCTTTTTGCATGTGTATGTGTGTGTTGAGTTTTATAAGTTCCCTATAAATTTTGGATATTAACCCCTTATCAGGTGTATCAAGGAATATGTTTTTATATTCAGCAGGTTATCTTTTCATTTTGTTGATGGTTTCCTTTGCTATATAAAAACTTTAGTCTAATGTAGTCCCATTATTTATTTATTTTCATCCTTACCTGAGGACATTTTTAGTATTGCATTTTTTTTAATTAAAAAGAAATTTAAAAATTGTATTTACCTTTTTATCCTCACCTGAGGGCATGCTCATTGATCTTAGAGAGAGAGGAATGGAGGGAGACCTAGAAGGAGAAGGTCATCAATGAGAGAGAGAAACATTGATCAGTTAGTTGCCTCTTATCCCTACCCTAACGGGGGATGGAACACTCAACCCAGACATGTGCCCTGACCAGGAATCAAACCTGCAAACTTTTGGTTTATGGGACAATACTCCAACCAACTGAATTACACTGACCAGAAAAAAAAAATGATATTAATCTGAGAATGAAACATCAATTGGTTGCCCCCATATGCACCTGGACTAGGTATCAGACCCAAAACCTAGGTGTGTACCCTGACCAGGAGTCGAACCCACAACCTGTCAGTTATGCAGTGATGCTCCAGCCAACTGAGCCACACTTACTGGTGCTGTTTATTTTACATTTCATTTCTCTTGCTTAAGGAGAAATATAAAAAAAATATTGCTATGCAAAATGTTTGAAATTTTACTGCCTATGTTTTTTTTTTCTAGGATTTTTATGGTTTTGAGTCTAACTCTTAAGTCTTTAGTTGGTTTTGAGTTTATTCTTATATATAGTGTAAAAAGGTAGTTTAATTTCTTTTTTTTTTTTTTGCACATATTGGTCCAATTTTCGCAACACCATTACCCCATTCTATGCTTTTGCTTCCTTTGTTGAATATTAAGAGCTCAGAAATATCATAGTTCTTTTACTACAATAATAATGTGAATGAGTCTAGGAATGATTATTACCATAATTCTGTAACTCAGCTCTTCCAAGCTATTGTTAGTGCAGCCAATTTAAAGATTGGTACAAAGATGTGTTACATTAGCCTTACCCATGATGATTGTCTTTTTAAGAAAATATATAAATAAAGGGAACTGTTCTTGTCCTGCAAGCAGAGGCTGTAGATGTTCTTGGGATATAATAGTGCCTATAAGGACAAACTCAAAGGAAATAAGCTTACAGTTACACTAGGGTTGAATTCATCTCTTATAAGCTATTGGATCCTTTTACCTGTGTGGAAATTGGGCTTTTCAATACCAACCTGGAAGTTGGTAATACCAAATAATAGGCTAATTGTTCTATGGAGCTATTAGGTCATTCTTATTAAATGACTCCCCTATAGCTTTAGTAGGTTATATCTTCTTAAACATGTCTAAAGGGATGACATTTTTATTAGTGGTAATAACTCTGCTAAGAGTCTTTTGGGACATGGTGATTCTATTCATAGGAGTTGAATAATCCAGATGGTCTCAAAATTTGCCCCCAACTTTGTAAATAATGCTGTGGAGCAAACATTTAAATTGCTTAGTCCTAAGTATTACAGATGAAGTAATAGCCTTGTGTTTTCTTTTGGCCAGCCAGTGGGGAATCTGCACAATTAGTAACACTTTATTTTGTACCTGGGTGGGGATAGTGAAACAATCTATATATAGCTAAGCAAAATTGAAAAGCAACCTGACCATCCAAGATAGATTTTAAGGAGTGGCTGTCTTATTTCCTTGTTCTAGTGCAGGAAATCATAGGCCATGGTTCTTGAGTGCCTTCTTATCTTTCTATAGTCATTCTTGCTTTCTACACAGTTGTGTTATATTTATTATCCACAGTCTTGAATGCTTCCACACACCACTCTCCTAACAGATGATCCAAAAATTAACAGAGGTAAAATCATGCTGATAAACAAGTGGAACATTAGGCCTCTACAAATGAAACATCAACTTCCCAGAGAATCAGCAACAATGGTGAAGATCTGCATGATTCTGGTGATCTTTCCTGCAGTTTTGGCTGCAAGAGGATCAAAAGGTGATTGAGAGTAAAAACAAACAAACAAACAAACAAATACAAAACTCTCCACAGTCCTCAAAAAAGATGGACAATTCTGCAGCTCTGATAGAATTGGAACTGGTTTTAAACCTGCCATTGATTAGTGACAATGATCATTGACAGGTAGGGCCTCACTCCAGTGAACACACTTCTGAGGTTGACAAAAAACTGTGCTTCTGTAATCAACATAAAACATATTTTGAAGATTGATGTCAACTTACTCTCACCTCTAATCAATAAATGTTTCTCAAGAATCCTTTATAAGATCAGAAGTTTGTTCTGCCTGACCAGCATGGCTCTTCAGTACTTAAAATCAGCATTCATTTGGTCATTGTGCTTTTGGGTTTAGATTTTAAATGGTGGTCTTCAACTTTGACAGGGGACATGTGACAAATGTGGCTCATTTATTCATGGCAATAACTTCAGACATTAAAATACATTACAAAGTTTGTTTTCCCCATTTTCAGGATCATTTTCCGCTCAGGATCTCTGAGGACAAAGGCAATGTCTAGACAGGATGTAGAATTTGCCAGCTGTGAGAAAATTTCATTGTTCACTTCAAAAGAGGGTATCTAAGGCAAATGGATGAAAGATGGAGATTTCTGCAGCGGGGAGCAGTTTATAGAACATTAATGGTAGGTGTTTTGTGCCTTCCTACAACCTCATGCAAGGAGGGGAGAATACCCTATGTATCCTATCATGTCATGAAATCTCAGTCCCAGAGGTATTTAATACAGGCACTGGTGGTAGCTTATCTGGAGCTCTCTGAAAAGCAGAACATGTAGGCATAACCACATTCTGGAATTGGGGACAGCAGAAAAATGGCAGAGTACATGGCCTGTCAGAAGAGATAAAGAGGCCCTAGATTCTTGTGGAGCTGAGCCTGTCATAGTTGATAGTAATGCTTTTCCTGGAGGTCTAGAGCAGATTAAAGAAAGTATCTGAGGCTGTAGACTGGACTCATGGAGAGGCCATGTAGTAGTCAAAAAGCTGTGAGTTGAGGTGCAAAGTGCAGCCTTTCTCCTGACACTAAGCAGTGGAGGAGATACTTCCCAGGTGAATGCTCAGCAACCATCAAACCTCCCACCCAGTGGAGACAGTGGCTGGATGCCACCAGTACCGAAAGCCAGATCAGGGTCCCCACTGGATGCCAGCAGCCAGGACCAGAAGAAACAGGGCTGTAAACCAGCTATCAAACTGCCTCTTAAGCAGACTCTCCCTGTCTTTACTAACTTGCTTTCAAGAAGCAGAGAACTGGTTCCCCTGGAAGTTTAGAGTAAAGACGGTACAAGGGAAAAAAGCTCAGTAACAAACCTTTGAGCTGTGAATGGTGACTGATATAGTACTTGACTTTTACTAAAAGTGACTTAAAATTTATTTTATTTGACTGTGTTTATCAGAATGGAGTAGACTAAATGACGGGGGGTTCAGAGCCAAGAAAATTGTATATAGCTGTATAATAAGGATAGTTACTATTTGTTAATGATTCTTTAATTCTTATCTGTTATCGCAGTGACTTGGAGGCTCACTGTTTATATCACCTGGCTGAGCTCTTCCCTCTGTATTTGCTCCTGTGCTGGAAGTTTTACCAGTTCTAATAGGATATGGAGTGGCAGGGGACAGCCGCAGTGTCAACAGGCTTGAGCTCAGTGATGTGCATGCTTGCTGAGATATAAAGAATGAGGGGCTAGCCATGTGGAGAGTCATGAGAATGAAAGGAAGACCAAACAGGAGTTGTCCTCGAATCCTGCCTTCCTCTCATGTCCTTCAACCCATCTCCAAAAATGTATCTGGAATCTATCCACACCTGCAGCATATGCAAAGTTCTTGAGGTGGAAAAGAGCTGGATGAGTACAGCAGGAGTGGCAGGAGGTTTTCAGAGCAAGGTGGACAGTGGCGAGACTTAGGTGGGGGTTTGATATTATAAGACATTGTGGGAAGGCAAAATAGCTAAGATTTTATTCCAAGTGAAACAGGAAGTTACAGGAGGGTTTTAGGAAAAGAAATGGCCTGGTTCAAAATGTGTGTTAGGATTACTTTTGTGTCCATGTATCTAGTGGATTGGAGTAGGGCAAGGATGGAAGGGACAGCAGCGGTTGTGGTATTCTGGTAGGAGATAATGGTCACTGGCAGACCACTGGTGCAGAGGAGCAAAAGATGTGTGCGTGGATGCAAGATCTTTTTTGGAGATGGCTTGAGGGGCACAAGAGAGAGGGGGATTCAAGGATGACTTAGATAGAATCAATAAGGTAGGTGCCATCCTATCCAACTAATCCATGAGATGGCTAGGAGTCCCATTTTGGGTATGTTAAAATTGAAATATTTTTAAGACCTTCAAGTAAAAGTTTTGAATGGCTGCTGTCTGAGTCTGGGGCTCTGAGGAAAAAGTCTGAGCTAGAGATGCAAATTTGGGAATCATTAGTATAAAAGTCCATATTTCTGTGAAAATTGCTGAGGTCACTTAGACAGTTAAGACAGAGGAGAAGGGAGCACCCAGGAATAATGCTGGGACACTGCAAAACTTATGGGTAGAGGAAGAAGAGCCAGGAAATAGATGGATGAGAAATGACCAGTGAGAAAACCTGGAGTGGACTCATGGAAACTAAGAAAAGAGAGTGATTGAGATTGGGAAATAATACCAGAAAGTTGAATTTGGCAGCCTGGTTTTGGTACTTAAATATAAGTGATTGGTTAATTTTTTGCTTATATAGTTTTAAAACTGTTACTGGTAAGGTAGTTGAATACAATATAGTCTATTACGGTATTGTTATCTAACAAAATAGAACACTTTATATACTCTAATTGTACATAAGGAATTTTTTTTATAAATGAATGGCTTTGTATTGTTCAGTGACTAATTCTTGGGAATCAGTTATTAACTAATTGTAATACCTCCATGGGTATCCAGAGAGGCATCTGGAGTCAGAAAATGATTTTTAAAAATATTAAAAAATTATTTTTGAATTTATAAAAATTTATTTTCTTTATTTTTATTTTTAATTACCTTTGACAGCAATACATTTTTTTCAGGTGTACAATGTGTTATTAGACATTTATATATCCTACAAAATGCTTACCTCAGTGAGTCTAGTATCCCCTATCAGATACCATACATAGCTATAATATTTCTATGCTGTGACCATTTATATAACTAGTTACTTGTATTTCTTTTTTAAAAATTTATTTTTTCCTTTCTATTGAATTTATTGGGGATGACACTGGTTAACAAAATTATAAAGTTTTCAGCTGTACAATTCTGCAACATATCATCTGCACACTGTTTGTGTGTTCAGAAGAGGTTACTATCCAAAATTTATAATTTGTACTTCTTAATCCCTTCATCTTTTTCACCTAGGTCTCCAACCCCCTCTCCCATCTGGCAAATCAATTTGTTTGTTTCTATTTTATTTATTTATTTTGGTTTTTAGAGCCCATAAAAAAGTAAAATCATATGGTATTTGTCTTTGGCTTATTTTACTTAGCATTATACCTTCTAGGCTTATTCATGTTGTTGAAAATGTTAAGACTTCATTCTTTTTTTATGACTGAGTAATATTCCAATGTACATATCTACCATATCTTTTTTTTTTTTTAGTTTTTTTATTTTTTAATTATTTATTTATTTTTTATTTTTATTTTTTAATTTTATTGTTGTTGTATTACATCCATCCCCTTTTTGCTCCCCTCGGTCCCCCTCCCCACCCACCCATTCCCCCCAAAGTCAATCTCACCTGTTGTCCATGTCCATGGTTCCTTTATACTAGGTTCTTGTCTAAGCTGCTCCCCTTCTTTGCCTCTGCCTCCCCCCTCCCCCAAACCCTGTTCCCCCTGACCACTGAAGGCCTATTCCTTGTATTCATATACTTGGTTCTGTTTTGCTTGTTGTTAGTTTTGCTC